>VXBR01008586.1:50014-92494 GCA_013400215.1 Cisticola juncidis
GGAGCCTGGATGGCCCATGGACAGCAGAGATCCCCTGCAGGGAGGATGGGTCCTGGAAGGGATAAAGAACCCTGCCCCAGGTTTAACAGCTGCCCATTGACAGAAGATACCCACACCCTCCCCCCCAGAGTTATGAGGAGTGGGTTATGGAAGAGGAAACCTCTCCCCAGCCAGGTTCAGCAGGTGGTAACAGAACTCACACTGCTGGTTACATCTTGCACTGCAACCCAAGACATGGGGTCAGAGGTGCAGCCAGGAGGCTGCTGTGAGCTGCTGAAGTGACAGTGACAGTGCCACAACTCCTTCCCTGCAGTGCCAGTGCCTTGCCAGGAGGGAGGATGGACAGGCTCAGTGTTTGCTGTCAGTTCTGTCCAGGACCTCTCACCCTTGGCTGTTTGTTTGGAAGCACCAGCGTGTCCAGGGGTGTTTCCTGGTGCTGGCTGCCCTCTCAGGCCTCTCAGCTCAGCAGGGCAGAGCAGGATGGGCACAGAAGCAGCCCTTGATCCAGCCATACCTCAGCTCCCAGGGGAGCCTGGAGGCAGCGGGAGCCGGGGCTGGCAGGGCGGGTGCCCACATGGGGTGCTTGACAAGCAGAATATAAACTTTCCTAGAGCCATCCCAGCTTGAATAACATACCTGCCCATGAAAATGTGAGAGCTTTTCCTCCCCTAGAGCCCTGCATTGCAGACAAGCTCATTAGGAGCCCCCAGACAGTGGGGAAACTTGCTGGTGGTCAGGCGAGATCCGTGGGGTTGAGTCCTTGTTTCCACTGAGAATTGCTGCAGAGAGGAAGATTCTGAGTGGTACAGAAGCTGTGAGAGAGCAAAATGAACAGTCAGGCCTGCCCTGCTCTCCAGAGGTCTGAGGCAGGGAAGAGACACAGGTGGGAGGATTGAGGGGCTTTCAGTACCTGCTGGGCAGAGCTGCTGCAGCCAGCCAGGGACGGGTCTGCAGGAGGAGAAAAGCTTGCACATGTAAAACCTAATGATGCATTCAAACAGAAGGGACCAGAACCCTCCTGCCCAGCTGAACAAGGACTGCATTTGGGCAGCAAAGAGGATTCTGTTCCATGAGAAGGCAAAAATGAGACGGGGGGGTCACAAGTGAGCAGTGAAGAGGAACTGGCAAGAAAGATGAAATACAAATGGAATGGAAAGCATCTTGCTGAGAAGGGGGAAACAACATCAGTAGAATGTTCTGTTTTCCACTGTCTTACACTGGTAGTTCTCAGGTAATTCTCCTGGGTTTTCACCTATTCCAAACAAGGTCTTAACCATAATAGAAGCCAGCTCCAGTCCAGAATTCTCATTTGTCTTCAGCAGAGCTGACATATTTTCTTCGCGTATTTTGAACACTGCTTGAAATTTAGGTGAGGACTATAGAGCTGTACAAGAGCAGACTCTAATGTAGACCCATCAGTGGAGAAAATAGGATGATTGTTTTAATTGAATAAAGAATTAAAAATTTTGGTGAAATAAAAAACTGAATAGAGAAATTCAGAAATCTCAGAAGATATGTCAGTGAAAATTATTCTATCTGATTAAGTGGGTGCTTAGTCACTTGTCAAGAAAGCATTCTGAATTTACAAGTATAAAATACAAGTGTAAAACACCAGGGCAGATGATGGTCATGCTGAAATGGCTTAAATGAGTCCTGCAGGAAAGTGCTGGTAGCACAAGTCTGCAGCCCTGTTCTGAACATTCCTGTTCTCTCCCAGGAAATATCAGTTCCTTTATTTAGTGGAAATGAGAGATAAAGACAGACTTTCAAAGCCACTTTACATCTCTGGTAAATGTGGGCCAGTTCCCAGCTCTGAATTATAGGATCTCCAGCCCAGGAGAATGCAGTTATCAATTTCCCCAGTGCACCACGAGAGAGCTTTTGATCTTTGTGATCAGATTATCTTGTTAGTGGCTCTCAGAGGCAGCAGGAGCAGGTGATATTCCATGGAGACCCATGCACTGACCTTTTTCCACTTACTGTGCCCGTTCTGAGCCTGAACAGAATTCAAACCTGTGAGGGGAACAGCGAAGCTGCACAAAACAAAGAGCCCTTCCTGCTCCCCAGAAATTTCCCTGGTGATCTGCCGAGGGCAGGAGGTTGTTTGCCCTCAGTTGTGTTTTAACCTGGTTTCATAAACAAACATGGTTTATGTAATGTGCTCTGCTGTGTCTCAGCCTTGCCACTCCTGCTGGATCTTTTCTAGTCTTTGGCCAGTTTTAATCAAACATAACAGATCCTGAGTTCTGTGAGGAGAGAGACCTGGTACAAACACAGCGTTGTGAGCTCAGTCTGTGTGATGGAACCTCATGGAAGCCATCAATGAAAAGCCGTAGGAAAAACCGTAAGAAAAAAGCTCAGTGACAGCTGCTGTTTGCAGAAGTGTATTTCCTTCCCTCTTCTTCCCTTTTTAAATAAAAATGATTTAGCAAAAGCATTCAATCATGTCCTCAGATGTTACCATGAAGCTGTGGGAGTACAACATCTGGAAGGAGAGTCTTTTCTTCTGTCAGACTTATGCAACATGAAATGCATTTGTCTGTTCTGTAACAACACCATGCTTTCCCAAACAGAAAAAATCTGGGCTGGCCCTTCATGTGGAATAAACTGGAGCAGCTCCACAGAATTCAGTTTGCTGATTCATAGCAGCAGAGGCACCAGTCCTTTATTTTCTCTTTCTTTTCCTGTACATCTGGCACTTTCTAAATAATACAACATATTTATGATATTCAGGATTTCAGAGAAGTGTGGTGGCCCTGAGACAGTGGGATTTTTTTTATATGTGGCTTGGGGTTGCAATGTCATTAAAGTTTATGTAATGAATAATGGGTGATTTAGCTCTCAGCATTGATACAAGCTAAGTGGATGACAAACATCATTAGCCATCTTCTGCCCATATTTTCCATACTTCATTCCATGTTGCATTTTAGTGCTTTGTTGCTGTGATTTCGTGTGGAGGAGCCTAAGCAGATCCCTGCTTCTGTCATGTTTTAGCACGAAACGTCAAATCCCAGGCCTGGGTCTGCTGAGCAGCACCAAGGAATGAGAGACTTTGATTGTTGATGAGTCTTTCCAGTGAAATGTCAAACTTTTCATACGACAAAAATGATGTTCCCCAACACAGAGCTTGAAAACAGATAATTATCCAAGAACATGAAACAGAATTAACATGCACTGGAGCATGTCATGAACATTTCCCTCAGCAAATAACAAAGGTAATTGCTGTCAGAGTACAAAGCAAGGAGAAAGGTTGGCTCTGTTCCTCAGACAATTGAGGTTGGCCACTGTTTACTCTCTCAGCCCATAAAAACATGCAGCCACTGCAGGGCTGCTGGAGTGTGACCAGCCTGCTGATTGCAGCCACTCCTCATTTCACACTTCCCAAGGCTGATCAGACACAAGGTCCTTGGCTATTATTAGACATCCAAACCCTGATGAGTCAGAGCTCATTTGTAAACCATGTTAACCCCAGTAATAATTAATACATTTTTTGAACCACATTTTGACTTCAGGCACAATTAAGAGGCTTCATTCTTAGCCCAGAAGAAAGAATGGACATAATTTGCTAGGTGGGCACAATTTTCCCACACAGAAACCAGAGAAGCAAGGAAAAAAACCACTCCTAATTGCTAATGGGGGTAGTTCTGGTTTGTGATTTTACAAATCAATTTTCTAATATTAGAAACCAGTGGAGTGTAGAGATCCAGAATAGAAGTGTGGAAGAGACCTCCTGAAATGCCACGTGTAGTTCACTGACATCACAGGCAACTCCCCTCACAGATTTATTCAGCCAGGTCTTGCAAATGCTGGAGAATTTTTGTCCCCACCTTCCTCGTGGGAGGCTGCTCCCAAAACTCATCACTGTGACAGTTAAAATGCTTGTTTCCACCTTTTCCCCAATGCTTGTTTTATTCTCAGAGGTGTCTGCATTTAAGGGAAAGCAGAGATACCTTTTCCCAACAAGAACCAGATTCTCCCAGTCCCATCTTTGGGCCGTGGTGTTCTCAGGGAAGGCTCTCAGTGTATTCTATCCATCCAAAACTTGGGATTTGAGCCATCCTGTAGTGAATACATGCACAGAGAGCTGAGGGGGAAGCAAGAACCCACTGAAAAGTGACAGAATACCTATTATTTCCCATCATTTACATCCTTAATGCTCAACCCAAACTTCTGGGTTTTTATGTCATTCTCACTACCTGGGCACTCCCAGCAACCCTCTGCCTCTGAAGCTGCTTTATCAAACAAACCCTCTCCCAAATAATTATTTTGAAGGGTAGAAGGTCTTTGTAAGCAGATTTTATTTCTGGAAAAGAGTACACCACACCATCTGAAGGTGGGGTTTTGTTCTCCCAAAGTGAACTGTTTTGAAGAATCAAAGGTCTTTTGTAAGCAGCTACAACCCATTCCTCACCAACAATTGTTTATGTTATATTTTTATTACAAATTATTACAATTTTGTTGCAATTGTTTACCTTTTTTTTTTACCTTAACAAGATGCAGAGAGTTTTCAGTGTAACATGACAGATTTTTTAGCCATATGCTCTATTTTCAAATTACACATACTGCAACTTAAAAAGCCAGTTATGTCTGTGGGCAGCACTAGGCTACATTGTCTGTCTAAAGGTGAAATTCACACCTGTGGCAGGGACTAACCCAGTGTCTGTGTCTGAATTAATCATATTAGATAACAGACCTGAAGGATCTTCTTTAGTGCATCACAAAATACCAAAAAGAATTGGTAAACCAAATATACCAAATATACCAAATACCAAAAGCCCAACAGCAAGACAAGACATCAAGGAGAGGTGTCTGCTGCTCCCTTGCCCCAGATGACTTGCTGAATTTAAATCAGATTTTCTTTCTTCTGTTTAAACATCTGTTTAAGCCCCTTATTAACTGGAATAAGTTTGGGGGTTTTTTTAAACCACTTGTACTCACTTCACATCAGCCACAATTAGTCATTTTTGGTGACATTTTACCCCAAGTGTTACTATGTAGCTCTTGCTGATAGTGCTAAGATTCTGTGAGTGCACAGTCTTGTTGCTCCTTCTCAGTGTAATCAGTAAATATGAGAGCATTTGTAGCTTGTGTAATTTAATTCAGTGAATATTAGGCTGATCCTGGTGCTAGCAGTCTCCTCGCTCACCTTGAGTAAGCAGCTGGAAAACAGAAACCACAAACTGCAAAAGTAGAATTATTAATTGTGCAGTGTAACAAAGGGAATCTCTAAAAAACATCTTTAGATTCCTGCTGAAACGTTTGTAATCCAGCCAGGAGGAAATAAATTCTTTTATCTCCTCTGCTGTGGGATGTGGATCTGCAGTGGAATATTCAGGAAATCAGAGAGACAGGGCCAGGTTAGAGGAAGGACTCAGAGAAGAAATTAAAAGTGATCAAAGAGAAGTGAAAATGTGGATTTTGGGGTATCCAGTGTGTCACCTGGCAATCAGGAAAAGGGTAAGGAGTCAATCTGCATAAACCAGGAGGACAAAAAGGAATCACAGGTAGAGACAGACTCGGGCAAATACAAACCCTCAATGACAGAGGATTGGAAAGTGTGTGTGGAGAAGCCAGGGCTGTAAAATTAGGGCAGAAACATAGAGAAAATAAAGGAATGTTTGCAAGAATCTTCCACTGAAACCGTGAGAATCCAAAGGCATTGTAGGAATACAGATGCTGTTTCTGAAAGCAGTAATTTAGTGATTTGATGTGAATAAAAGCAAGTCAAAACAAATCAAAACACCAATTCCAACAGATTTTTTGGCTTAAAAAAATGGATAAAATCAGAAAACAATCCTGACCCTCCCAAAAGATGTAAAGCTCATACTGGAGATGCTCAGAAACAGTGAGAGGGTTGGTCAAATAATCAACATACTTGAAACAAAATAATTCTAGAATGAAGCAGATGAAAAACAACAGGGAAAAGACATTAAAACATCTGTGCCATTTCCCCTGCCACATGGAGGGATCCCCAGGAAGTTTTCTGCCACTGTGACCCTCCTGTCCTGCTTGACCAGAAATTTGTGCAGTTTATCCAAAAGGTGGCTCTGCAATGTCCCAAACCCATACAGAGAGGGCAGGATTATTCTGAGAAACTCGATGAGAGAACAAATAAAAAAACATGGGGGAAAAAACGCCAGAAATGGGAAAAGAACTTTGAAATTCCTGTGTGTAGCTTGAGTGGGGATACCCTGAGGCAGAGGGCAGAAAAGGGTGTCAGACCCCACCTTCTGACACTTGCACTCAGCATGTGCTTCAAGAGAGCCTTCCCCTTCAGTGTATATAAATATATATATTTATATATTCTAGGAGCACGGGCATGGCCAATAAATACAAATATCAATGTGTGTAAATGTGAGGTGCTTAGGCTGGATAGAAAACCACAGAACAAAGGGATTTCCCAGAGTTGGGCCAGTTCCAGGGCTGGAAAGGTCTGGTCTGGAGGGACCAGAATAAAATTGCAAAGCCATTGTCAGCCCATAAGCGTGCCCCATAAATTATGCATCGCTGTTCGTTTAAATTACTGTAAAGTGTCCAGGTGACTTGTAAAGCAGGAGGTGTCATGGAAGGTCATGCAAGGATCTGAATAAGCAGCAGAAGGAGGGCTGGGGGCGTTGGTTGCTGCAGAAGGTTGGATCTCTGTTCTCTTCAGCTAAAAAGGGGATTTAGGAGCTGCTCCTTGAGCTGTGCTGCTTCCTGAACAACTAAAAGGGGATAATTCATCAGGCCTTTTTGGGTTTCTGTGGAACAGAGACAAAGCAAGAAGGAACCAAAGCAAATGTCTGAGAAAACTGAAGCTAAATGAGTTTATTTTCCTTAGTTACGTTGTAATATATGAGGGCTAGATAATGTGAAGCAAAGAAACAAAAGGAACTGCCAAATGCTTTTATAAAGGAGATAAGAGCATATGTGGAGGAAAATGAACCATAAATGTTATCTCAGAGAGGTCCCACTTGGAATAAGCGTATATATGGCAGTTATGTCTAAAATTTGTTATGTTGCTATTGTTTTGTGAAATGACAGAACATCTGCTCAGTCACAAGGCACCAGTAAAATGCAGTTTTATGCCTAAAGCACTATGTCAGTTCCTAAGAAAAAATGTATATAACAGGCCAAAAACAAAGGCACATTGTCTTTTCCAGTTGTAGTCATTTCTGACCTAATAATGGTTGAGAAAGGATTTTTGATTTTTATTTTTAAAGAAATGAATGGAAGGATTGAGTCATTTCTGACTCTTTTCAGGATGAGGCTTTGTGCATTATTTGTGCGTAAGCTGGCAAAACGCTTTGTCTCTGCAAATCATATTTATGTCACTAGAGCACTTTTTAAAAGGCAGCTACTTGTAAGTACCTTGAGAAAAAATCATGCTTAGCTTACAGTTTCTAAATGCAGGGTATAATCAGCTGGTTTTCCCTCCCACTGGAAACACCAGGGAAGGATAGGTGTGCTCACATGGCGAGTGGACACAAGCCACATTTCACCTCAGAGCTGACTCTTCAGAAGGAAAAAGCATTCCCAGTGCAGTCTGTCATGTAGAAAACTAATTAACAAATCCCTCTGGAGCAATTATTCTATGGAATTTGTCTCTGAGTATTCCAAGCACACAACTTTTAAGTAGCTTTATTCAAAGAGAATATTTTCATTGTTGTGTTCACTGACCTGAGAAGCCTGAAACTGTGGTGTAAAATGTCATTTTAAAACCTATTTTCCGATAAAATGGGGTTATTATCCTACAGCTTGAAGTCATACAGATGCAAATATCACTCCTCAGCAAATAGACTGATCAATGGGACAGATAGAAATTGGCACCTTTTCTACAAAGGTTTTCATGGGGTGAAGCAGTTATTATTTAATTACAGTGTGGAAGTGTTCAAGTGGAACATGGCTTCATGAAAACCCACAATAATGGATTATGGATTATGGATTTGTATCCTGCCCCACCTGGGTTCCCAGGGAGGGTTAGGGTTAGGCTGGTGCAGAGCTCAGGGGTTGTGTGTCATGGGCTCTTTGAAGCCTCTGAAGTCTGAAGGACTCTTTTATGTGACTGAATCATGAAGTATTAATAGGGGAGAAAGACAGGAGACACTCTCATATGAATTCTTTCTTCTCCAGAAAACCTGATGTCAGCAGAACTGCTTTTTTTTTTTTTTTCTAATGTCACTTAAGGTTGGGACCTTTGCTGGAATAAATAAAACCCATGAGGAGAGTCATCTGTGCCTGACTCAGGGCTGAACTGTAATTGTGATTTTCACCTTTCAGCTGAGTCAGATCCACTAAAACTTCCCCACAGAAGCAGGGTAGGGTTTCTCAGAAATCCTTCAGAGGTTTATGAACCTGATCCAAAGCTTATTGCAGTTGGGAAAATTCCTGATTTGAGTCAGTTTGCAGTTGGACTGTACAAATCTTACTGATCTATTTATATAACCTTTCCAAGAGGGGAAAAAAAA
Source organism: Cisticola juncidis (assembly GCA_013400215.1). Classification (NCBI taxonomy): domain Eukaryota; kingdom Metazoa; phylum Chordata; class Aves; order Passeriformes; family Cisticolidae; genus Cisticola; species Cisticola juncidis. Next base: position 58,462 of record VXBR01008586.1, read on the forward strand.
CCCCAACCTTTCACATATGGCAAAAACTTGAAGACTTAATTTCTAAGCTGTTAAGATTCCAATATTCCCTGGAATCTTAGGCAGTGAGAATCCTGTGCTTTGTGAAGGTAAAGGCACGAGCTCCAGGGCCAGTCTGAAATGCAATTATTTAAGCAAGGCATCAATTCTCAGCCCCAGAGCAGGGCTCTCCCAGGCAGGAGCTGTTGTGCAGAGTTGCAGAGGTGGCTGGGTGGCACCATTTGTCAGCTGTCAGGGAAAGAGCCACCAAAATAAGGGGTTTTTAAGAGTGGCTCTTCAGCAATGATAGAAATGCCATGACTGACTCCAATCCCTGCTCCCCTGTGCTAAATAGGGACAAGGGACCCTGGTTCTCCCCACAGCCATCTGGGGAAGCAGGGGGTTTGTGCTTGGTGGCAGCAGCCTGGAGAAGTGTTGGGGGTTTTTAACAGATCCTGCCAGGCTGGCTCTGAAGGTGACCTGAACCTTCCTGTGACGTCCATGTCCCCTCACAGTCCCACAGCCACAGAGTGCAGCAGCATTCCCTGCCCAGAGCCAGCCCCTGGGGCCAGAGGGTGAAAAGGGATGGTGAATCTCTTCCATTGTGGCCTCCCAAGGCTCCACCAGCCCAGCCCAGCCCAGCCTGGTGCTATCTTCACAGAATCCCAGAATGAACTAGGTTGGAAAAGACTTCAAGATCCTCTAGTCCAACCTATGCCCTAACAGCTCCTCATCAACCAAACCATGGCACTGAGTGCCACATCCAGGGTTCCTTTAACACCTCCAGGGTGCAGTCTCAGACCTTTCAGACAGGTTTCTGTTGTTCTGTAGAAAAATGGAGATTGGGCCACGCTGGCATAAACTTCTCTATTGCCCTGAAACACTGATGTCACTGGAGTGCTGTGGAGCTGTGCCTTCAGAATGTGGAAGAGAGAGGGATGCTGTGTCACAAGCCACTGGGAAATGGTGACATTGCCTTCTCAGCAGGGATGCTCAGGGTGTCTGGAGCTCCTCACTGAAGTGGCTGCACTATCCCATCTCCTGAATGAGTTTTTTTTTAGATAAACCATAACTGGTGCACAAAGTCAGGCTGTGGCCCTGGTTCTGGGGGAGTGGCAGCCACAGGACGTGGAAGCCCTGTTGGGAAGAGGCTGGGAAAGGCATCCAAGGTGACAGGGGTTGGTAGGTCACATCTGAGCTGATGTGGAGTGCTTTGGTGAACCTGGATGTCAGGGCTCTGGGGAATTGGTGGCCCCTCTCTGCTGACAGGCCAAGAAAGGGCTGGGTGCACCCTCAGAGATACAGAGGGGATGCAGGGCTGGGCTGCAGCTCCTCTCTTGCTGCAGTGAAGGCACCAGAAGTGCTGCACTGCACCATGCTGGAATGCTGAGCTTCCTCCTTGAGCTGGGGCCCTTTTGGTTCAAGTGTTGCTTGTTTGGAGCAGGGGTCAGGATTTGAGCCATGGGTAATGAATGAAATCAGATTTTTGCAAGGAAGGAGGAGTGCCTTAACAGGCAGTAAACATTTCTGCTCTGACTTGCAAACAGTCATTAAAAGCCTTTATTACATTTTGTGTCTGTTCTGTTTGCCACTTAGCCATTTCTTTTCATTCTGAAGAATTGTAACTAAGAATGAATGAGTCATTTCTAATATTGTGAGGACACAATAAATTTGTGAAAGAACTGAGTTATCTTTCTCCCTCATAGGCAAAATTTTCCAATTGCTCAACAAAACGTTGTTTTGTATTGCCATGACATTGGTGTTCATGGCTGTGAATACCATGGTTAAACATTGAGCAATTTGTTTATGAAACAAGTGTTCAGTGCATTTCCCAGCTCGAGGCTGTGCCCCATCCTCCCATTTCCTCATCTTTCCACTGCACCCTGCAGGTGCTGGTGTCTCCTGAAGGGGCAAACAGGGGAAGGGTGCAGGATTTCCTGATTTCCTATGGGAGCTGCATGTGTTGTTCCCAGAGCGGGATCGCTGCTGCGCCACTCCGGGTGTGTCACCCACCATGCAGGGCAGCAGCTGCTGCACCCGAGGGAGGCTGACACAGAGAAATTTCACTGCAAAAATGGATGAAATTCCTGCAAAAATGCAGAAATTGCTGCATCCATCCCTGCCTTCAGCCCAGTCACACAGCTGTGAAACCCTGTGCTCCAGCTCACCCACAGCTCCCAGAACAGCTCCTCTTCAGTGCTTCAGTTTCCAGTGGTTAATTTCAAAGTTCTTTTTGCTCAGTACTAAGAATAATCAGTCCTCTGGGATGAAGCAGATCACAAAGTCTGGGATGGATGTGGAGTTCTTTGGGAGGAAGATGCTTGTGCTGAAGGGTTTGGGATAGCTGCACAATCTGGCAGCAGTGCAGAGGCTTTGAGAGCAGGACAGAGCCTTTCCATTTGGTCAGTGCTCCTCAGGTGCTGGGGAAAGGTTCAGGCTTCTCCTGGACCATCCTTACTTGATGAATATTTGCCTTATAACACAGTTTATTAGTCCAAGCCATTTGGGTTTGTTTTTCCCAGGTCTGCTCTTGGTGTGTCCTGCACAGGCTGGGTTTAGATTCACTCCCAAGGAAATGGGATTTTTTTATCTTTTGGAACTACCAGTGAGCTGAAAAATCATTTATTTCCACTGTGCTAACAGTAGGCAGCTGTTTTTTGTGACAGCGGGAGAAAACGTTATCTAAAGATCAAAAAGCTGAGTTTTGGGGGGGTAGATATGTTGTTGGAGTAAGCATGACCTGGTGTGATAGATTTAGATCTATTTTAGAAAAGGGTTTTCTTATTCTGTGCTCAGTCCTGGAAATATTTCAAGTGAAATCTAAATTTGCAGTTGGAACAGGCATCTTAAAAGTGATATCCAGGAGGTTTCAAGTGACCAGGCCCATCATGAAAAGCAGCAAATGCCCTCAGCTGTGAAGTTTGTGGTGTCTTCAGGTGTAGATCCCTCAAAATGAGCAGCTGGCAGATTGTACAATCACTAACAAGGGAAAGAAAAGCAAAGCTGTAGGAGCAGCACTGCCTGTGTGGTACTGGTAGATTGTGATATTTTCAGTTCAAAGTTTGATAAGTGCCCCTGGTCATCTGTGGTGGAGAACACTTGTGGCACAGTCTGATATTCCAAAATATTGGAATGCCACTGCCAGAAGCAGCCTGCAGCTGGAGGAGCTGCTCTTTGGGGAGGTGTTTGCTGCTGTCTAAGCAGAGGGGTGCCAGGGCTTTGTTTTTTCCCGGTAGCTTCAGTCGGTCTCGGCTGCCTTGGTTGTTCCTGGATAGGGGTGCACCTCTGTACCCCCCTGCCCAAGCACCTCTGGCAGAGCTCCCAGGCCCAGGAAACACTCAGCAAGCTCAGTTATCAGTGATCTACAGCGCCTAGCAGTGCTCAGCTCTTTGCAGGGATTCTCAGCTCAGGAGCTTGCTAAGGTGCCCTGGCAGACACAGGGACAGAGAGGAGAAGCGCTGGGTGAAGTTCCACAGATGCTCCTTTATTGCATCCTCTGTGAAGGGTTCCAGGGACAGCTCTTCCACTGAGCTGGGGAAAAAGTGGGGTTTTTATAGGGTACCGAGGTTTTGAGAAGTGGTCCCATGGTGTGAGTTGGGGTAGGAAGTGACCTGTGGTTTTATGAAGAGATAAGAAAGGGTCCAAGCACAGGAGAAGGGTTATTTTGGCCCAGTCACCATGACTGGGCATTTCTGCCCTTAGGGAGCTGACTGCCAGAGAGGCCTGCCAGGGCTCATGGCTGCAGCACCGGGCTGGGAGCTGTGGGAGCCCTCTGACCATGCTGGTTTTGTCTTTTCCTCCATTCCAGCTGGATGCTGAGAAGGGAAGGCTGAGGCTGGAGCCCTGGGGACCCCGGGATGGCGGCAGCGGGGCAGGAGGGAGCCAGGAGCTGGAATCCAGCGGGGACTGTGACGATGAGGATGGCTGCCAAGGATCTGGGGACAGGACACACACAGCAGGTAAGCACAGCTTCTGCAGCACCTGGGAGGATGATGATGGGGATGATGGGGATGATGAGGATGATGAGGATGACTGCCAAGGATCCGGGGACAGGACACACACAGCAGGTAAGCACAGCTTCTGCAGCACCTGGGAGGATGAGGATGGGGATGATGAGGATGATGAGGATGGCTGCCAAGGATCCGGGGACAGGACACACACAGCAGGTAAGCACAGCTTCTGCAGGCACCTGGGAATTCCTGGGTCACAACTGGGTGGTCAGAGCCAAGGCTTACCCTGCGTGAATTGTTGTCAAAATCTACTAAATTCAAGGGATTTGAATCTTAATCTGTGAAGAGCTGCAGTAAAAAAAGAGTGATACAGACAGTAACCCAATATAATTTAACACTTGGCGTGCAGATAAAAGACTTAAATGTGGAGTGAGTGATGTCTGCAGTGGAATCTGGATCACAGGAATGCTGAGGAGCCTTCCTAGATAATGTGGGCTCTTTGGATAAATAGAAAATTGATGGCCTTATAGTGTGTGCTAAGTGTTTGCATAAACATTTATTTACTGCAAAATGATGCTGAAGGATGATCCAGAGTTGGCTCAATGTATGTTCTTATATATTCAATATATTCTTGAAAAAAAATCATAGGAAATACTGGGGGGTTTTTCCCTAGTGGTGAGCTGCTGGTTAAATGAAATTTCTTGATAGTCTGAGATATTGCATTCTGCAATATTTATTCATTAAATTACTTGGCTAATATATCATTGAGTGTAGAATCAGCTTCAGTATCTAGCAACTTCCACCAACATACTGGGAATATAATCTGTGGTTAAATCCTTTCAGTAACTTAATAAGAAGTAAGATGTTTCTAAATACTTGATTTTATTGGTTTACCTCATCTCTAAGTTCTGATTCATTTTACCTCACCAAAATGTAACAGGTTTAATTTACTGTAGTGTAAATGTAAAGTGGATTGGATGTGTAAATACATGAAATAGAGGTGTGAGAGTGCTGCAAACGATGCTCATTGGGATAGCAGGAGCTCAGGTGGGTTTAAACTGCTGCTTGGCTCTGCTGAGATAAATAAATGCCTTTTCTCTTTGCCCCTGAGTGGAGAGGGGGAAGAGGTGTCTCATCCTCAGGTAAGATTTGCAAACATGCTGTGGTCAGCTTGTGGTCAGGACTTCAGCTGTCCCTGTGAGTGTTTATTCAGGAAAACCAAGCTGAAATAGGTACTTTGGAATGTGAGCAGAGTGTTCCAGGGAATTGCAGCAGCAGCTTTAAAGACCTGAATTTCAGTTTGCATTGACACCCTGTATGATCAGGGTATCATCACACAGGGACACTGATTTCAAAAATCCTTGGGTAATTACAACTGAGAAATCAAGCAGAGCTTTTCACCATCTATTCGCCAATATTTTTAAACAAAAGAAATTGGATACAATGTTATTTTAAAATTCTTTAAAATTCTTTTAGACAGGGACATTGTCTAGTTTAATTGTTTACTGTATTTCATCCATAAGCAAAGACTGGTGGAGGTTTTAGACCCTGGGGATTTAGGAAGATAAATGCTGTAATATGATTTCCTCTCTGTGTGGAGTAATAGAAACAAAAGCCAGGTACAATGAACAATCAAACTATTAATACTGCATTTGGGGAGGATGTGTATCCATGGACATGGACACTTCCATGGACAATGGCAGAGTTCAAAAATAAAAACTTGAATGCTTTCAAGACTTTCAGCAGGCTTTAATAATGGAAAGCTACTTCATGACACTTTTTCTCCTTTTTTGCAATCTATTGAATTAAAATATTTTATGCTGATATCATTCTGGATTTAAAATAATTATACAACTGGCTGTTTCAGAATTTAGCAGGGTGTATATCCAATTAAAAAGGTAGTTACAATAAATTTTAGAAAATGGTATTGATTCATAACAGAAGAATAAGTATTTCATTGTGTGACAATAGTAATGCTCTATCATAATTAGCTTTAAAATATTGTACTCTGTACAAGCCACTAGCAGTAAATCTCTTTTCCATATCTGGATACAATTAAGAGATAAAATGCCGTAATCTCATTATGGAGCTGCTTTGCTGTAATAGAATGTTAAAGAAAAACAAACATGAGATTAGTTGAGTTTCCCCTTGCTGCATGTCTGAGATGATGCTGGCACTTGCACAGCCTGTGTACAACTCCTATTTCCTGAGCTTAAACCCCTCCAGTCCCTGCACTCACTGTCTGTGGGAGTGTGGCAGCATTGCCTGCCCCCTGCCTGCCTGGAATTGAGTGCTGAGGGGGCTCTAAAGCTAAATCCCACCCAGAGCCCTGAGCTGAGGGGTGGTGGAGTCACTGGGAATGTCCTTCCAGGGGTGCTGAGACACAAACAGGAGCTGGGAAATGCCCTGAGCATTTCGGGGTGTGTTGGAGCACAGAGCCACACAGAACAAAAGGAGTGGAAAAGGAATAAAAGCCTTTCCAAACACAGACTTTTTGGCAGAGCAGTTGTGCTTTTAACAACAGGCCCAGGAAAAACAGAGGAAAATATTTCAATGTCAGCCTCTAAATTGCGGAATTGAGAATGTAGTAAATATGTACTACATCTGTCATTTATTCAAAACAATATGAAAATTATGTGTACTGCTCTGTCTGTTGAGAGCAGTGCAAAAGACTGAGATTGCTTTTAGTTTATGAAAACCCATTGAATGCTCATTTCTTTCCACCTCCCAGAAAAAAAAAAGCCTTTTCCTTAAAAAAGCCTTATCAGGTTTTTCCTGATAAATGGCCCAGAATTCCACCAGTACCTGGGTTACCTTTGTGAAACATTTCTGTTCATGGCTGTTTGTCAGGATCTCCCCAGACAGGGGACACTGCTGCCCATGCTGCTCTCCAAGCTGCTGGGTTTGGATTTCTGCATGTCCTGGTGGCAGAGCACAGAATTGTTCTGTGTGTATGTCCAGGTCATGGTAACACCCTCTCCCCTCTGTTTTTTATTCCCTTTTGGTTGGGTTTGCTGTCTCTGTAGTTTATCTCATCCTGCAATGGACAGTACAGTCCTGTCCTTCTGTTTGTCACCTTCTGGCCTTTGAGACTGATGTTTGCATATCAATTAATGGTTTTATTTTATGTCTATAATTAAGATGCATGGCTGTCTATTAGCTAGTGCTGGGATTTTGTTTATCTTTGTTGCAAATAAGTCTTTCCTTGACCCATTCACTGTTACCTGAAAAGATCAACACTTCTTTAATGATAATGAGTTTACTTACCTATTCTAGATCATGTGTGTTTATCCAAGTGATTTTTACAGGAACAAGATAAATTCTCAGGAAACCAGGATTCTCTTGGAAAATTGTGGCTGGTAGGAGAAGCTTTGTGATGTCCCATTCTCCCAGGCCTTACCAATTACCCCAGGATCCCTTCCTGGGGAAGGCTGTGGGAACAGCAGTTTCTCAAGCAGCCCCATGTGTTATTTGTTGGCAAGTACCAACATTTTAATGACAACATCTGTGAATCATCTCTGAACAAAGCTTTGTTAGGAGAGATTGAAGAGGAGGAAAGCCAGCCACATAAATCTTGAGCGTGGATGGGGAAGTTGCTCTGTGGTTTGCCCTGCTGCAGTCCTGCAGGTTTCTAGGCAGAAGGGCAAAGCAGCATCTTAGGCTGAGCCTTGCTGAGCTGAGCCTGCTCACAGAACCGGTGTCCCACGTGGATCTGATCCCAGTGTGAGCCCACTGGTGGGAGTCCTGTCCTTCAGCCCTTACAGGGAGCTGGTGGTGCTGCAGAAGAGCAGGGAGGGCTCAGTGCCCTGCAGGACTGGGGGGAGGAATGGGGGTCCTGCTGCTCATGAAAAGAGAGCAGAGAGATTCCCAGCGGGTCCTGCCTCTGCTGCCTCCTTTTTGAGGGGAGGAATGTCTGGTGAGAAGTGGGAAGGAGCCTGTGCAAGGAGTTCCAGTCCCCAGCTCTGTGTGGGGATGAGGCCCCACCCAAGCAATGATAACCAAGGTTGGGTCAGTTCAGGGAGGTCACTGGGGGATTCACTCCTGAACAAAGCAGGAGGAAATGTTTAGGCCACACTTAGGCTTAAACCTGAGCTCAGTGCAAGGCCAAGGACAGCTGTGTGAGCTGTGTGGAGGCTGTGGTGAGGAGGGCTGTGCTGGCACCACTCTGGGCACCAGTCCCTGAGCACACCTCAGCAGGGCAAAGCTCCTTTAGCTGAGGCTGGAGGGTTCACACAGCCAGTGCAAGACAGAAATTAATCCAAGCTTCTGTCTTGAGGAGCCTGATGCAACATCATGCAAAGTCCCAGGGAGTGGAGCCCATGCTGGACTGCAGCTGTCCTCTGGCTGGCAGGGCAGGCAAACAGCACAGGGGAAGGAAAATACAATTTAGTCCATCCTTGAGCCCTCCTCCACTGAACAGAATACACAGCCCCAAAGGTCTGGTGTACTTGAACTTCAGTCTGTGCACCAGGTTCACCTCTCTGAGTTTAGAACCTAGATATGGCTCAGAAAGCTCAGCCCTCAGGTGGGGCAGGTGTGAACCCCACTCCTGTCATGCCCTGAAACTTGAGATTGATGGAAATGGAAATATGGATCTTTCCTTCTGCCTGGCCCACTGCCTGGTTCCACACAGAGCTGGGCTTCTGCTGCATCCCCATCCCAAAAGCAGAGGGTGTCCATGGAGTAACGAGTGCCTGGCCAGGGCTGACTCCCAGGCCCAGCAGATTTATACAGCACTGTCAGTTGTGTCAGTCAGGGCAGGAATTCAATAAAAACCCATCCTGGGACATCCCAGCCAGACTCTGGCCATGCCTGTGGGTTAAATGTGTTTTATCACTGTGATTTTTGCCAAATGCTTACCTAATCCCAGTAACAGTTTTCTTCTGCACTTCTTCCTAATTCCTTCATGAAGCTCCCTCCCTTTAAAAGACCTTTCAGACTGCAGAAATCCCAGTTGAACATCCTGCCTTATGTCACAGATGATTGCCTGGGTGGGAATCTGTAACAAATCTACTTGGAACATTCAGATTACATGATTCCAACTCCTGGCTGTGTAGACAATCCCCATCTTTCTGCTTACCTTTCAGAGTATCTGAAGACATTGTGCTGGTTGTAGATTTCTTATTTAAGGCTTATGAGAATGCCATTTTTGCCCCAATATGCCTTTACAAGTGCAGACAAGTAAATTTTCTTTTTTCTTATTGTCTTCTGTCTGATCTGTATCTGCTCTCAACAGCAATGGAAAGTTAATGCATTTCTCTGACTGCTTATGAATGTTTTCATTATCAGCTTTTTCCTTTTGAATATCAAGATTCTTTAATGCTTTATTATGTTATCATTCTCCCAGCTTGTCTGTCTTTTCTTGGCATCAGTATTAGTGTCTGACCTGTCATTTAATCATAATTCATTTCCATTCACCGTGTCACAGGATGCACTTACACTTGTATTTATCCAAATACACAGTTGTACAGCTGCTGATTTTGTAATTATTAGTACAAAACATCAATATTCTGAGATCATAATATCTGCTGGCAGTCAGCCATGCTCATCAGCTTCTCATTGCCACACGTCCTCACAGATGATCCTGGCTCACACAAATGCTGCATTTTCAGTGTCTTCTGTCTTCCTGCCTGGAGAAACCTCTCCATCACCCCTCCTCCCCTTGCACAGCCCTTTTTCCACATCCTTTGTTGCTCAAGACATTTTATGTCCAACTCTGTTTTTAGAGAGCCTATAAATTCCTAGATTGCCCTCAGTAAATGCCTCATTCTGTCCTCCAAACAGCAGAGTAACAGATGAAACCCTCACAGAAGTTTGACTTTCAGGAAAACTCCACCTTACCCTTGCCATTTGGGGTGGTAGAGACGAGCCTGTGTCAGGAGGAGCAGAAGCAAACCCTGCCAGCAGTGTGGGGACAGGGAGTGCTGGGTCCACTGCTGGCAAATTCCTGGCTGTGGCTTCTGGTTTAGGATGCAGTTTGGGAAGAGACATGGGAGAGGAGAACACCTCAGAAACCTCAATCATTCAAATGAAAAGCACAGATTTTTGGTTGTTTATTTGACCTTGGGCAGGTCTGGTGCTGAGATGAGTTACTCTGGTGTCCCAGTGGTGTCCTGGTGTTCCCTCCTGGTGCACTTGGCTGAGAGACCCTCTGGTGACAGTGGCATGTCCTGCAGGCTCTGCTCTGGGATCAGGGCACCTGAGAGGGCTCCAGAGAGGAGAAGGGAGTGTTGCAAGGGGAGAGAAGAGAGGAAAAAAAAACCAGACAGAATGAGGTTTCCTCATCTCTGTCCTTGGATAAATCTGTTTTATAATCTGCCAATATTGAAGTAAGATATTTTTTGTTCTGCATTACACAGTATAATTATAACTGGAATGAACAGAATAAGAATCTGAGGATTTCTCCTCAGCTTTCCTCAGCATTTACCTGAGTTTGAGGTGTAAAGGAGTGGAATTTCAGTTCCTGCAGATTCTCACTCCTAGACCTGAGGTGAGAGCTCCCAGCACCACCAGGGCTCCTGCTAAGATCAGTTCAAGACAGGAGTTTTTGCCAAGTTGTAGAAATGACTTTGTGCACGACCAGATAAACACATCCCCTGCAGGAATTTCTCCTATTGCTGATCAGGGCAGTAGCTGCAGGAACAGCAGAGCATGTGCCAGCTCTGTGACTCTCTGAACAGCTTTGGTGCTATCCCTGGTGCCTTCAGAGAGGTAAAATGATAATTGGGGAAATGCAATTTTACCATTTCACCAGAAAAATGTAAAGTACAGCACATCTCTGATCATCTTAGCACCATTTAGACAAAATTAAAAGGTAAAGCATTTTAGTTCTTAGGATACCTTAAGCCTTGCAGTGCATGTTCTGTAGAGGAAATTAAACATTGGAAAGATCAAGATAAAGACATTTGGGGCTTAGGTATTTGCAGTAGTTCTGTATAAGCAGCCATGAGGGACTGCACTGGGGATCACTGAAGGGTAATGCGCTTTTACCAACTTCCTATTAAAAATATTGTCAGTAATCCCTGTCCCTTGAACACACTTATACAGCAGAGCAATTTGCACTGCCCTTGTCAGCAGTATTTTATCTGGTTACTTTCCACAGGAGTAATTCCATGTGTACATCTATTTCTGAGCTGGGTTTGGAGAACAGCCCTAAACTGAAAACTCACTGATCTCATTTTCCAATGAGTTCCCACTCAGGAGGATTTCTCACAGGTGTTAATAAAAAAGACTTCTTTTTAAAGGAGATGTCAAAAAGCTGACCCAAACAGGACCAGAGTCAAACCACAAAGAGCATGAACAAAATGAAGCAACTTGGTGTTTGGTGGCTGAAATATGAGCAAGGCAGGTTTCTAAGAAAACCTGCACTGCTGAACACACGAAGCAGAAGATCTTGATTCAGGCTGAGGGAGCACTGTGCAGGTGGATGCTCTGAGCCCACAGCCGTGGGGCTTTTTCTGAGAATGCCATTTGCAGGCTGGCACCCAGAGTTCACAGGGCAAGCTAAAGGCAGAATAAATGCAGTCCTTCACAGGGAGCTCTCATGAGATGAGTGGTTTGGATCCTTCTGATGAGGAATTCACCAAGGAGCTCAGATATCTTGGTCATGCCACACAGTGGGAGGATAAATGTGAAGGCTCAGGCAATCTGCCCCCAAAATGCCATAAAGCCAGAATTAATTAGGAGCAGTTAACAGTGAAAGGTCCTTCAAATGGCTCCAAAACAGATATCCCCTGCCATTAATGGAAGCTCCCTTTAAAATATTAATGTTGTTAGACTATGAGTTATCAAAGCAATCCTGCAAGCCCAAGGAAAACGTTCACCTGCCAGTTGTTTTTTGTGCCCCACAAGGGGAGAACACTCACCTGGCCACAGCCAGGGCACAGGGACAGGGACAGGGACATTGTCTAGTGCTCCTTGTGCTGTGCCCTGGCACCTCTGCCCCCTTCCCTCCCCACGTTCCTCCAAGGAAGGAAGGTACTCACATCAAACCTTGGGCTGTGTTTCTTGCAGAGGTAAATTCTGCCAGGTTAATGAAGGCAATATTAGGAATTACTGCAGCCTTAGAGGCTTTGAGAAGCCCTCTGTCATCTCTCAGTGCACACAACAAGTGAAAGGCAGGTGGTGCAGCTGCTTGTCAGTGGAAATAGAATTGGAAGTTACTGACAAATGAAAATATATTTTCTGTTTCTCCCTGCTGACACCTTCCCTTGTTTTATGATTCATAAGGAAAGCCTAAGCAGTCACTGTTCTTTCAGAGGAGGAAAAGAACTGCTCTGGTTTGTTTTCCCTCTCTTGAACCAATGTTTCATGGGGGTGTTTTGTCTTTGCTTTTGGGGAGAAGCTGCCTTGAGTACAGCAGGTTCACATTTTGAGGTTTTCTATTCCTTGATTGTCCATTTTAAGGTAAAATAACTCCTTAAAAGAGTTCTGTTGTGCCTGAAGCCAGCAGATATGCCATCAGAATGTCTCAGCTGAGAAATTCAGGATCAAAACAAAACCCTGACAGAAGCACAGTTTAGTTTTACAGTAACAGAGAGCACAGCACAACTGCTCTGTACTCTAGGCTCGATTTACTACAAAAAGAACAGAACTCCAGGCTAAAGTGTGTGACATATCAACAGCATCAAGAATTTATAGGGCTGCATCTGGCTGCCTTGAGATCAAGGTACTTTAAAATAACTTAAACCAGCTGATGATCCTGCATGTACTTAAATTCCTTCCCTGAAAAGTGTTCCAAGATTAAGCACATTATTCCTCAGCAGGTGATTTTGCATCTGGTTTATCCCATAGTGTCTCCTGTCTGCTGGTTTTTAAGAGTATTTATTTCTGTCCTTTGATCCTGAAACAGTCAAGTGATATTTCCCTGAAGTCTCCAGTGTGGACAGGACAGTTGACACCTCTCAGTGGCTTTTTTAGGGTGTGTTGGGCTGTAACCTCATCCAGTAGCCCCAAACTCAGGAACTGGATTTAACTTGCAAAAGAGGGAAGTCAGAAACCTTTTTGGCTTTATATGAGGTGCTGAAGTGTGGAGCCTGGATCTGTATAAACAGGGTGAAGTCCCTAAATTATGGATGTCTGAGGGTCATCATCAGTTCTCAGTGATGGAAAAGCCAGATACAGGATCCCACAGCACTTTAACACTGTTGTTAGTCTGGTTTTCTCTATTTGCCTCCAGTAATTGCCTCTCATGTTTGCTTGTAGCAGAAGTTTCATTTTTCCAAATTGCATTCTATTCTTAGTTCAGGCTCCTAAATATCACAATCAGAAAATGTTTTCTTTCCTTGTCTTGCTGTCTTTTAGGATTTAGACAGATTCTCTAACATTCTTTAGGCTGTCTTCTTTAATCTCCCTGTTGTGCTTGTTCTTCTCTGAATGCCTCATAGTTTGTCAAGCCAAATTTGAATTATTTCTGAAATAAAAAACTATAGAGAACCAAGCAAACTTTGAATATGACAAAAAGGTATTTTGAAACTAAGAAAATAATTTTGGTTTGGGTTGGGTTTTTTTACCTCTTGAGGTATCTTGTGTCACATTAGTTTGTTCATCTTCTAAATAAATGTTTCTGTCAAGTTAGGAGATTAATCTTTATTTCAGTGAGATTTAAGTCCATTTCCTGCTTTAGTGCTTTCTGAAATGATGAATGTTCTTGATCCAGGTGTGATTTGCACAAGCAAACCCCCCTTGCACCAGCAACCTGCCTGGGCAGCCCGATTGCCCACAAGGGGTGAGACACATTGGTGTGGTGGCCTCAAGGAGAAACAAAATCAGCATTTTGGGAGAGGTGGGAGCAGTGCCTGGGTGTTCTGGGGAGCAAACTCCAGCTTTGGAATGTGCAGATATTTCTGTCACTGTGCAGGTCAGAGACTCTCACCTGAGCTCCAGAGGAGGGAGGAATGTTAGACCCTGGTGAGCAGGTAGCACACAAAGGAACCACTGCTCTTTCAAAGTTTATTAATTTATCTATAAAAGTCATTGAACATTCTCCCCATCACAGCTTTAGCCCATTTACCATGGCATTGCTGCCCAGTTAGCATTAATTCCCAGAGATCAGCAGGACTGGGTCACTGTGGACACAAAAACCTCCTGCAATCACCAGAAACTGGAGGGACACGCTGAAATCAGCTGATAAAGCTGTCACTGCACAGAGAACCTTAGAAATTCTCAGCTTTCCAAACTATTTGCCATTGCTCTCCAAATTAAAGAGATTAAAGAGAATTTGCTACTGCAGCATTGCAACTGCCTAGCAATAAATCATCATCTGATATTTATAGCCCAGAATTAAGAGTGGTGGCTCAGACACGGCACTGACCATTTAGCAGTGAAGCCCTAATAACCCAATCTGGAGCAGCAGGGAGAGGAATGGCTTTCTGATGTGAACTCAGACAAGTAATTTCCTATTTAAAATTTGATTAGATAAAATCTTTTGAACATGTGCTTGTAAAGCAACAGCCTGTTTAAATATGTATGGAGCTGCAGCACAGGCAGGACACTGCTACAACACAGGCAGCACAAAGAACATTTGCAGTAACCTGAACGTGGAGAGGCAAGCACAGTGCCCTGGGCTAAACTCCATCAGGATAAATCTCCTGCACAATAGAAAAACAGCAGAGCTGATGGGGGAAAAGCAGTTTTCTTCCTGTTCAAAACCCACACATTTGTTTCTCTATCGAAAAGGCTTCATTATGAAAAATGGAAACGTTTGTTGTACATATGCAATTGGAAGAATGTTAATTTCAGGGGATATTTTTGTAGGTTTTGAACACAAAAGGGAAAATATTGATTCCAGCTGGAATATTTTGCCCCCTGCAAATAATATATAGCTTTTATAATAATAATAATGTCTAGTAATCTTGATATTTTTAGCCAGAAAGTTCTTCTTGATTTACAGGCATTACATTCTAAAATTCACAAGAAAGAATACAAAGGCCAGAAAAAACCAAGATGGGGGAGTTTGGCCTGATTCTGACTCAATAATTATCACTGGGTATTTGGCTTTTGGCTTAATGAGGCAACAGTGTGAGCCAACAAACAAAGGGCTGGAGCTGCTGCCTGCTCCCTCCAGTGCAGGGTGGGGACCCCAGGGCTGCAGAGGTGCTGCCCACAGTGACCTGCAGTGAGCTCAGCCTGTGCCAGAGCACAGGAATTCCACTGGCTCAGCTTAAACACCCCTGACACTCTCTTTTTTAATATCCTGATTTATCTAATTGACAGGGCTCATATCCACATTTGAAACTCAGCTATTGATAATAAGGTATCCTCTCAAAGCTGGGATGCAGCCCCAAGTCTGGGATACAGCTCCACTGCAAGTCCAAGCAGAGAATCCCAGTGCAATAGTTTAGTACAATTGCATCCAAGCAGGAACATTTTATCACTCACCATAAAAGGCACTTGCAGAATAGTCCTGGGCATTGAAATGTTCATTGCATATTTATACATTTAAAAATTACTATTTTTGAAAATGACCAACTACTCTTGTTTCCTGCAAGTAAGTTTTTCTCTTTCTCTCTTCATGGAGCTGTGTAATTTTTATTAAAGCCATGGGAACATGGTTCCTTTTATTGAGTCAGTGGTGTGAGCAACATCCATCCACATGTTCCAGGCACTCTGGTCACTCCCTCCTGCACTTGTGTTCATTCCATGGACCTCAGGGGATTTTTCCTTGGAAGTTCTTTGCCTTACCCCTGCCTGCCAGGGTCTCTCCACCCACTGCCCTTGCAGATTTTGTTCCAGCCCTCCAAGGGCTGCACAGAATGTAGAACCAGCCAGCTGTGCCTGGGTTTTGCTGTTCCAAAGCAGAAGGAAATCCCTGAGCATCAGCAGAGGCTGAGTCATGAGGCTGTGTCCTATTGAGAGCCTCAGATTTGGAGGCTTTTCCTGTAGCTGCAGAGCAGGTCTGGGATTGGCACTATCACATATTTATGTGTTTCCCCCTCAGACAGGGTGGAAATGGCACTGCCCTGTGAGAAAGCCAGACAGCTCCTCAGCAAGCTCACATTCTGTGGTGCCCTGGGGTGGCTGTCCAGAACAGGGGCTGGACAAGATTCAGAGAATTTATTTATTAAAGGCCTTCAATAGATGCACCTTGGGCACTCAGAGCCTCCCAGAGGCTGCACCCAAGGTGGACGATGGGCACGAGTTTGTCAGACAGTTCTAAGTTTGGTCCATTTCCATATCAGGGGTTAATGCTCCAATTACAGCTTCAGGTAATGGAGTCATTAACCCCAGTTTGCTCCCCCCAATTCACTTTTGTTTTACTTTTCTTGGGCTTGTGACAGTAGTGACGAGTCCTTGATTCCCAGGCCTGGAGAGGAATTGTTGTGTCTGACCAAAGTGTGAAGACAGTAGCTAACACTTGTATGGAGTTTGGGGTTATGGCCTAATGGAGGACAGAATTTGAAAAATACAAAGGCTGAAATCTTAAGGCATCACTTGCACTCCAGTCATTCCTCCACATTTTCAGTGCTGCACAAGAACAGCTCCCTCCTCTCTCTCCCAGCCACAGCCCCTGGTGTGAGTCGTTCCATGGCCCCCTGACCCTGTGGGGCTGGGAATGCAGATTTGATGGAGCAGGGTTCCCTTGGTGCTGAGGGGGGATCCCTGCACTGCTGTGAGGTTCCTCTGAGTGCCTCATCCCCTCTGCTCTGTCCTGCCCCAGGGATTCTGCTGGCTGTGAGCCCTCTGCCCTTGAGCAGGAAGGTGCTGGCTTCTCCAAGCTGCTTTAAGCCTGGACATGAACTCAACATGGATTCATGAACTGAAAAGAGCTTTATAAAAAAAACCCACAACACTTTAATCAGAGTCCTGACACGTTAGCAGGCCCTTGACAGCTTGTCAGTGATGAAAAAGATGTGTGACACTAATGGGGACAGAGCAGTGGTTCAGTGTCACACCCAGATGCATCCCAGTGGGAGCCTCCCCATTAATCCAGGAAAAGCCCCAGGAAATCAATGTCCATCCAGGGGACTGTAAACCCCTATCCCTAGGTTCACCCAGCAGCCTGGGCAATGCCAGCTGAAATTCTGCTTTAAAATCACTTCGTGTCCTCTCTGTCGAGCCCATTTGCATAATCTGAGTCACAACAAAAACTGGAAGTGTGTTCTATCAAAGAAGATTTAAAATGAATTTTTTAAACCCCAGATAAATCATAAACATTTTTTGCAAACTATGTGAAAACGCATTGCAAACTGTAAAGAAGTCTATTCAAAGGAGCAAATACACAACCACAGAAAATATTTTGCTATCTGTATAAATACACTGAAACCCTATCAATCTGCAGAATACATCAAAAGGCTTTATAAGAAATAAGCGAATTATAAATTCCTAGAGTGCCAATTTTCTTCCACAGATTATGCAAACATTGTGTGCTTCAAGTAAAGTTGCATTTTATTAAAAATGTAACTCGTGATAAAACAGATGTAACACTTGAATAACGACCTAAAATTTATATTATTCTCACCTTATAAAACAATATTGAAAAAGTGAACTGCACTAACACAAGTGTATTCATTATGCATGAAATCCCTGTTTAGTCTGTAAAACGCAGAGCAGACAGATAGTGGCCATTTTCTGCTGCTGTAATTACTGTGTCACCAGTTGTGAGGCATTTATGTACAGCAGAATGCTTCTGACTAACCATGGACAAACTCTCTGCATCTTGTTAAAATCAAACCATTGTTTTCAAATCCTTTTATGTTCTGCTGACACTGGAGTGCAATGTAATCCACCAGCACTTACATTTTGTATAATCAAACACAATCCCCTTCTTCCATGTGCATTCTTTGTGGATGGGCTTATGGATTATACACCTTAATAATGTAAATTTTTAAAAGCAGAAGACTATTATAAAACAGAGATCCTTCTTTATTTGTTGCCTCATTTTACGAAGAAGGCTTGAACACTGCCACAGGTGTGTCTTTACTCAAGGGCCCTTCTCTGGTGTGCAGATCTGTGCCTTAGTTTTTGGTGCAGGTGACTTCTCTGTGTTTGCTGTGTTCCCCCGAAGGAGCCTTACGGTTCAGTCTTTGCACTGATCCTTCCCACTCTGCTCACAGTGCTGGTAAATGCCAGCAAATTGAAAAGGTAAATAGTCAAAAATCCCCCCCTGGTGAGGGTACAGGGACTCTGCCCTTCTCCTTCACCCGTCACACACCCCAGAGATTCCTGGGAGCTGGGATGGGCTGAATTCCCTTCGAGACAGAAGGATCCCCATGCCAGGCCCCTCCTAGGGAATCTCCATGGGCAGGGACAGAGCCTGGGGCCTGGCAGTGCCCGTGGAGAGACAAGAGCTGGAGAGACACATCTGGGAGAGACACCTGGGAGAGACACAGCTGGGTGGCACAGCTGGAGAGAAACAGCTGGAGAGAAACAGCTGGAGAGAAACAGCTGGGAGAAACAGCTGGGGGACACAGCTGGAGAGACACAGCTGGAGAGACACAGCTGGGACAGACACAGCTGGAGAGGCACAGCTGGAGAGACACAGCTGGCAGGGCTGTGTGTCTGTCCATGGCAGGGTTGTCTGTCCAGGCAGGGCTGTGTGTCTGTGGCAGGACTGTCTGTCCATGGCAGGGCTGTCTGTCCCTAGCAGGGCTGTGTGTCTGTCCATGGCAGGGCTGTGTGTCTGTCCATGGCAGGGCTGTCTGTCCATGCCAGGGCTGTGTGTCTGTCCATGGCAGGGCTGTCTGTCCATGGCAGGGCTGTGTGTCCATGGCAGGGCTGTGTGTCCGTGCCAGATCTGTGTGTCCATGGCAGGGCCGTGTGTCTGTGCCAGGGCTGTGTGTCCATGGCAGGGCTGTGTGTCTGTGCCAGGGCTGTGTGTCTGTGCCAGGGCTGTGTGTCTGTCCATGGCAGGGCTGTGTGTCCATGGCAGGGCTGTCTGTCTGTGCCAGGGCTGTGTGTCCATGGCAGGGCTGTGTGTCCATGGCAGGGCTGTGTGTCCATGGCAGGGCTGTGTGTCTGTGCCAGGGCTGTCTGTCTGTGCCAGGGCTGTCTGTCCATGCCAGACCAGGCCCTCCCTGCCTGCCTGTCCTCTCCAGTCCCCCCAGCATGTGCAGCTCTGTTTTCTGCTGTGCTCTGGTGCAGGGCAGCTCTCACAGAGGCGTGGCAGACAGGCTGCATTAACTCTGCTCTCCTAGAAGGGAGGCCTTTTGTTCTTGGAAAGCATTAAGATGTTACGAGCTTAAGGAGATTTGTCCTGAAAGGAAGTGTGAGAAAATTGCCCAGCATTAATGCCTTAAAATGCCCATCATCAAAAGCACGACGGCTGAGCTCCCAGGCAGAAGGTGGGAATGTAATAATTGATGCAACCCTGGGAAGCTCACACCTTTTTCTTGAAAATGCTGCATTAATACTCCTTTTTAAATTCTAAATTGGGCTAGGGTAGTCCAAATGTGTTAATCTGTGCTAAGCAAAACTGGTTGTTACAGGGTGTAGATAAATTTATTTTGACTATTGCCTTATTTAAAGTGAATACTTTTTAGGAAAAATACACAAACATGATGAAGGTAAATGACTGCTGATTAATAGTATTGTACTGCTGATTAATAGTATTGTACTGCTGATTAATAGTACTGCACCAACAGTGATGTTTGGCTTATTTTTAACATATTTGTTAGAGTTGGAGGCTTCAACGATATAATTTACCAAAGCAAAGGTATAATTTCAAAATGGACAACAGGAATCATTTTCCAGAAATCCAAATTGTGCCTGTGAATTAACAAAGCCTCAACATGAGGATTGGTCAGATACTTTTAATTTTATTTAGCTGCTAGAGCAGCTGTCTGTACAGTAAAGCAGCTACATGGTTGCAGTCATCTTTGGTTGTTTTTTTTTCCAGTTCGGTCTAATAGCTTGTCAAATAATGTTGGGAGTAAATCTCAGGAAGTGGTGAGATGAATGTGGTTAGGGCTTTCTTGGGGGCTTCACTTGAGACAGTTTTTTGAGGAGGAAAACTAATTGGATGTGGTGGCTGGGAGCAGATGTGTGAGCACGTGTGGGTTAATGCACTGAGGACTGATCTGGTTTGAATACTGACTGAAATGATCAAGGTTTAAGATTGGGGTGTGTAAATTTCTGTTTAATGAAATAAATCACCTTTGAGCTGACTGTAGTGAGAGTTTGGAGCAGCTCTGCAGAGTGGCTGGAGGTACTGCACACCCATGGCATTTTTTAGGTCCCAGGGTGGTTCTGATTCTGTGTGGAATTCTCCTGAGCAGAGGCACAAGGGTTTGTATTCCTGAGCTCCAGAGAAGGGGGGGCCCTGACCCAGGGATCCTTCCAAACAACATCCTCCTTCTACTGTCAGCCAGCAAGAACCCTGGAGATTATTGGTGTTTCTCAGCAATTTCCATGGGGCACTGTGAGAAACACCAATAATTAGGAAAAAAAACCTATGCTAGTTCTCCTTTTTCTTCCTCAAATCTTCCCCTTTACTACCCCCAGTCATAAAATTCCAGACTATGTTAGTATGCCAGTATGTTAATGCAGCTCCACAGGATCTGTCATCTCACTTAACATCACCTGCCTTTAGTGTTTCCATCTTTTGAATATGTATTAAAAATATCAGACAAAATTTCAATGCAATGGTATATTAGCAAAAAAAAAATATAATTGCTCTGTGTAATGAAGAACATACATTGGTATTGTGTGCTCTATTAAAATAAAATTACCTTCAACTTTAAATAATATTTATTTTAAAATTTAAAGCAGGTCATCTTTGAAGATGAACAGGCATGGCCCCTTGCCAAAAGAACAATCAGATTTTCTGCTGCAGAATATATAGAAAATCATAACAAACCTAATTACCTGTACCACTGCTAAAGGCCCTTCATATCTTAGCACTCTTGAGATTTAGCAGATTGTATCACATCTTCCTGATTAGCAATTATGACTGAGAAATGAAACATTCTGACTTACTGAAATTATAAAAAAAGGTTTGGTTTTAAAAGAAGACAGTCTGTGAACAGCCAAGATTTTAAAGTATAATGGCTTACAAGGAGTGTTTAAATTTCAGTGCATTTTCTCAGACTACCTTTATTGTGCCATGTGAATAAATACCAGAATGGTTTTCATTTTCTCAGATCTTGTCTCTTCTGACCTCTCTAGGTCAGGATATCAGCCTGAGGATTTGGGGCTTTTTCATTATTATTATTTCTTTTTAGGTTTTTCTCCCAGAAAACTTAGTGCACT
Source organism: Cisticola juncidis (assembly GCA_013400215.1). Taxonomy (NCBI): domain Eukaryota; kingdom Metazoa; phylum Chordata; class Aves; order Passeriformes; family Cisticolidae; genus Cisticola; species Cisticola juncidis. The sequence goes on from VXBR01008586.1 coordinate 79,596, forward strand.
GATTCTTTTTCACACCAGAGAGCAGGAATCCATGCAGTATTCAAAATCTCATTTTTATCTGCAATTTTGGGTGCTCCTGTCAGAGGAGTGTGTCTGGAGATGTCAGCAGTGTCAGATGTGAGTTCCTGTGAGGGACACGAGGGGAGTGCTGGGTGCTGGACAGGTCACCTGGGGAGGATTCTCCTGGCTGGGCAGGGAAGGAGCCAGGGCAGCGTTTGTGCAGAATTTCAGCTCTGGGAGCAGCTGAGCATTGCTCAGGGCAAGGCTCTCCTTGTGCTGGGAGCTATGAACCCAATGTTTCTCCTCCTGCTCTTCATTAACATTCCCTTGGTGTTGCTTGTGGGTAAAAAGTCAAACACTGATTTTCTGGCGCTGTCTCAGAAGCTGTGGCTGCCTTTGGATTCAGATCCTGGTGTTTTTTACAGGCGGAAAAGAATGAATTCAGTGTCTCACCAGAGTCCCTTTGGTGCTCACATGGCTCTGGGGGCTCACAGGACCAGCTGTCCTTGCTCCTCATGTCCCAGCCCCTTTGGTGTCCCAAAGCTCCTGCTTTGCTGGGCTGTGCTGGTAGCAGGGTTGCCTTTTCCAGCCTGGTGCTCCCTGGCTTGGCTCCTTCAGCATTCCTTCCTGGAAGTGCTGCAGCCTGATCACACCCACTGAGCACCATAACTCCATTTCAGCCTAATTCCCTACTAATTCCTTGCAGGCTTTCAGTGCCTATCAGGAATATCTTCCCAACATCCTCCAGACACCATCCTTTCCCTCAGCTTGAGACACTCCAGTTTCTGCAGCCTGGAGTCCACAAAGGAAATCCTCTCCCAGCTCCTCTGGCTCAGCCTCCAGCTGCAGCCAGATGTGCCAAATGTGGGGCATGGGCAGCAGCAGCTGCTCAGGGCAGGAGCCCTGAACTCCTCTGGACCCTGGCTGCTAACAGGAGCAGTCCTCAGGGCATTCCCTTGGTTTGGCAGTGATTTTGGGTGGGAGGATGGAGGATGAGATCTCAGCAGTGTGGAGGGAGCACACGGGGCTGATCTGAGCGCTGGGCAGTGCCTGTGAGAGGGGAGGGCAGGGACAGTGCTGGGTGTTTGCCTTCCAGGGGCTCTGACCCACAGAAGAGCTGCTGCAAATACATCCCTCAGCCTCCTCTGCAGTCAGGGCTCTTTGTGTGCCTGATTTCAGCTGATTTGTTGGCTCCAGAGCAGATAAAACAGGCTCTGTTCTGTCTGAGCTGTCTCTTGCCCCATTCCAGGATTCTGTAGTGTTTCCTCTGTTGCAGGGAGGATCAGCAGGGATTTCCAGCTGCCCATGCAGCTCCCTGCTCAGCAGAGCCATTGTGTGCCAGGGGCTGCTGCTGCTGCCCCTCACTCTGATCTGAAGGGAGAGAGGTGATGGACAGGGAGAGGGGCCCTGTTTTTGTGGACTGATAACTCTGAGCTAAGTCCTACAGTCAGTCTGCTGCCCAGGGTGATGTGGAATCTGGCAATTTCACATCAGAAGTCAGATTATCCCTGAAAATCACCTCTTTCTCTATCAGGTGGCTTTCTGAGAGCCTCCCTGTGTCACCCTCCTGGCTGTGTCACCCTGCTGGTGCCACATGTGCTCACACACGTGTGCATACACACCCCAGCCATCCTGAGTGCCTGCACCATGTGGGATCCCAGTCAATATCCTCCTTTTCCTTGTCTTCAGCCTGTGTTTATCAGCTGAGCTGATGGCTGTTTGCTTTCCCAGCCACATGTTACAGGCTCAGATTACTCTTGACTTTAAAAAATCAACACTTGCTTAATTAAAAGTAATTTTCAAACTGTCGCCGGAGTGCCAGATGCAACAACTGGAATTATCTCGCCCCTCATTTCTTTTCTTCTCTCCTCTCTGAAATACCCAATACCAATCAAGAAGAAATTGTCAATATTAAGCCTAGGAATGAAAACAAAATAGCCCAAGAAAAGCAGCATTTACAGGTTATCAGCCCCACAGAATGAGCTGCAATACATCAACCCACCTTAAAGAACTGAAGCCAGAACTCAACCCTGCTTCATTTGCCATCATATTCATAAGTGTCATATTTATTGCTCTGTATTATTTGAAGTTGTATTTTTAATGTTGAGGAAACTATCATAAAATGTATTGCAATACTTAAACATCACTGGGAAAGTGAAAAATGGATTTTTCCATAAAAATATACTCTCTTGTGGAATTATGGCCCCAGTGAAAACGTACTCCCTTTCAGCCTGCTGCTTGGATAGTGTGCTAAAATTCTGCCCAGATGTCTTGTCTGCAGACCCTGGACACAATCCTCTGGGTGTGCAGAAATTAGATAAGGAATAATTCTTTTGTGCAGTAGCATCCCTTGTGTAGTGTCCTGTGCAACACAGTAAAATTAATTCAGGTTCTCTCCATCGAGCTTATCTGCTGTCCAGCATTGGAATGTTCCTCTCCTGCCTTTACCTGGGCAGCAGATATTTTCTTATTTCATTCTCTTACAGTCCAGCATGGGTAATTTACAGAGCAGCCTGGAGTCAGCCTGAGTGCCTTTGCAGCAGGTGGCTGCTGGGTTAAGCTGAAGAATGAAAAATAAAAGTGCCCAAAGCAGGGTAAGCTCTGCCTGGTGCAGTGCAGGGGGCCCCTCCTGCCTGTGTCAGGGCACATCCTGGAGCCAAAGCTTGCCCCATCCTTAGGAGAGCTCCTGTGCCTGACCTGGGCTGCTCACAGCGCTGCCAACCTGTAATTTAAATATCTGTAACTCATGAAATCGTGTCTTGGTGGGTATTTTTAAATATAAAATACCATTTGGCCTTCTCTTTGAAGGATCCATGCAGTGAAGGCCTGGTTGGAAAGAGGAGACTCTCTGGTGCTTATTTTGAGCTGAAAAGTTCATTATCCAGTGCTGGAAATGTGATTCACCTTTCCCCTGTTTGCAGAAAATAACTTCAGGCCCTTGCTGGCGTGGCTATACCAGAGAAGCCTTTAGCAACACAGCCTCCTCCTGCTCTAAAAGTTTGGAAGGGCACAAATCAGTCCTGTGGGTTTCTGCCCCTACTCCCTGCAGACACTTTCTGCCCTCAGCCAGAGGTTGTCACAGACTTTGGTATAATCCTAGTTGGACCTGGAGCTGTGGCCTCTCGTGGTTTTCCATCAGACATTGCCATGGATGAGTGTTCATGGTGAACCTCTGTCCTCTGATGCCTCTCCTGGGTAGAACATGGGACACTGTGCCATTTCCATATTTCCTACTCAGACATTCCAGTCTCTGTTTGCAGTGCATATTCACTGGCATAATCACAAATAATCCCAAAGCTGAGGGGCTGTGTAGCCACACAGTGAACAGGGAGGCAGCTCCTCTTCTGCTTTGTGTTCTCTTTTAACAAATGCAGCTGCAGAACATCTGTGTCGTGGCTTTCACATCTGTAGCCAAGTCTCAGGCTGACTTTGGGTATCTCACATTCTGCCCTGACACTTCTTGGTCACTAGAATCTCATAAATCATCCTTTTTTCTATTTTTTCCAATATTCCTCTTGTTTGGGGTGTTCAGCTGGGGTGATGTTTATTCCTTGGTGCAACCAGAGGTCCTCAAGTGACACCAGACTGGGAGTTTGTGCAGAGCCATGAACACCTCCTGTGTGATAAACCCACACTGCAAAGGTCAGTCCTGCTGCTTTGGAAGTGTGCAGTGATGAGGAGATACAATATTTAGAGCTTTGTGGAGGAGAGGAAAAACCACTGGGAATGTGGGGCCTGGGGAAGTGCTCACACAGAGCACTCTGTGTTTTGGTAATGCCTAAATGAGTTGTTGCAGCTTTTCCTGCACTGATGTTTTCTAACCATAGTTATCCTGAATTTTAAGATGAAAGGTCTTTTGAACATAGTAGGTTTGAGTGGGGTGGGTTTTAAGGCAAAAATCTCACCAAGTGCTGTGGCCAGTGATGCCATTCCATCAGGTGAGTGTCACTCAGTGTCACTCAGTGTCACCCAGTGTCACCCAATGTCACTCAGTGTCACTCAGTGTCACTCAGTGTCCCTCAGTGTCACCCAGTGTCACCCAGTGTCACTCTGTCACCCAGTGTCACCCAGGGTCACTCAGTGTCACTCAGTGTCACTCAGGGTCACTCAGGATCACCCAGTGTCAGGGTCACTCAGTGTCACCCAGTGTAACCCAGTGTCACTCAGTGTCACCCAGGGTCACTCAGGGTCACCCAGTGTCACTGAGCCCAAGCTGTTCTGCTCCCATCTCCTGTGGCAGATCCTTCCATCCCAGCGGATTTCCATGGAGATTCCCTTGCTCCTGCAGGGCTCCCCATCAATCTCACACTCCTGATGGAGCTGAAGATGAGGAGAGAGCTGAAGAGGCCACACAGACCTTGTGCAGGTGGCAGTGAACGATGACAGCCTCTCCTCTCAGCACCTCTAACCCGCAGATATTGTCAATATTTTCTCCCTCATGCCTGAAAGTTCCTTTGATCCACGTGTGCTCCAGGCCCTTGGGGTAAAATACCCCATGTGCTGCAGCTCAGGAGTGCCACAGCCTCATCTCTGTCTGCTCACAGCCCAAGAAGGAGCATTTTGGCAGCCCAGCTGTCACAGGTGCAATGAAAGGGTGACAGGGGTGACAGTGGCTGGTGGCTGTGTCCCACAGAGGGTTTGGTGTGCCAGGGGAGAGCTCTGGGTGTGTCACAGAAGTGGAATGAGCTGAGGGGTGTTTGCCTTCCCCACCAAATCTGCACTTGTGTACTGGATGGCCACAGGTCCTCTGCTGATATCTGTGGTATTTCCTTCCAAACAAACACAGTTTTGTAGCACTTGGACAGTGATCTCCAGCCCACCTACTGACGTGGTATCAGTTACAGCTCTATTGGAGCTCCTTAGTCTTTCATCTGTTTTTCCCTCATTATGCCCCCAAGATTTGTTTTCTTAATTTTACAGCTGGAGAACTGCCATAGGGAGCCAATGGGAAACAGGCCAGTCATTCCACATGAGTTATGTTTTGCACTGGTTTTAAGTGAGACTCTTTAAAATATAATTAAAAGCTTTATTGTTCCTTGATTAATATGCTGCTCTGTTTCTACTATAATGCCACATTATCCATAGTGCTCGTCAGCTATTTTACAAATATTTCTATGCTGTGTTTATTTTGGCAACTGCTGCCAGATGTTGACTCCATGAAATCCTTCCAGCTTTTTAAAAGCTGCATTGCATTTCTGTCTAGAAGATGCATCCATGCCAGGGTGTGGGGACAGGAGGAATTGCAATTTCACCTGGGAGCCCTGGGCTCTGCCCCTGCTGTGCCAGGCTGCAGGAATGGGGAGCAGGAGGGGTTCTAGGCAGGTTTTGGGTTGGTGCTGCCATCTCCCAGCTCCAGGCCTGGCAGCAGAGCCAGGGTCTCCTGGTCCCTGGCTGCCACACCCTGTGCTGCTGTCACTGAGGGGCTTTTCTGAGGGGAGGGCACAGGAGGGAAGGTGCTGAAGGGAGCAGAGTGACCATGTGCACCCACTTCAGTGTGACAGGGGATGAGTGGCCAGCTACACCCACTTCAGTGTGACAGGGGATGAGTGGCCAGCTACACCCACTTCAGTGTGACAGGGGAGCAGTGACCAACTGCACCCACTTCAGGGCCTAAGAGATGGTGAGGACTGAAACAAACTGGGAAGGGACCCAGGGATCTGAGTGTGTTTTAGTCCTGGGGGGCTCCAGGAGAGAGGTCTCTGTGGGAGCAGTGTGGGGTGTGAGGAGCCTGCCATGCCCACCCCTGCAGGGCATTCCTGGAGTTCCAGGCTGGAAATCCAAAGCAGCAGCAGGGCTGTGCAGGTTTGCAGGGCTATGCAGGGCTGTGCAGGGCTGTGCAGGGCTGTGCAGGGCTGTGCAGGGCTGTGCAGGGCTGTGCAGGGCTGTGCAGGGCTGTGCAGGGCTGTGCAGGGCTGTGCAGGGCTGTGCAGGGCTGTGCAGGGCTGTGCAGGGCTGTGCAGGGCTGTGCAGGGCTGTGCAGGGCTGTGCAGGGCTGTGCAGGGCTGTGCAGGGCTGTGCAGGGCTGTGCAGGGCTGTGCAGGGCTGTGCAGGGCTGTGCAGGGCTGTGCAGGGCTGTGCAGGGCTGTGCAGGGCTGTGCAGGGCTGTGCAGGGCTGTGCAGGGCTGTGCAGGGCTGTGCAGGGCTGTGCAGGGCTGTGCAGGGCTGTGCAGGGCTGTGCAGGGCTGTGCAGGGCTGTGCAGGGCTGTGCAGGGCTGTGCAGGGCTGTGCAGGGCTGTGCAGGGCTGTGCAGGGCTGTGCAGGGCTGTGCAGGGCTGTGCAGGGCTGTGCAGGGCTGTGCAGGGCTGTGCAGGGCTGTGCAGGGCTGTGCAGGGCTGTGCAGGGCTGTGCAGGGCTGTGCAGGGCTGTGCAGGGCTGTGCAGGGCTGTGCAGGGCTGTGCAGGGCTGTGCAGGGCTGTGCAGGGCTGTGCAGGGCTGTGCAGGGCTGTGCAGGGCTGTGCAGGGCTGTGCAGGGCTGTGCAGGGCTGTGCAGGGCTGTGCAGGGCTGTGTGGAGCTGTGTGCATTGGTTTGAGTTCCACACAATGAACTTCCATGGAAATGCACGGCTCGGGCCAGGTTTGTGAGTGATGTTCACTGGCAGCACTCACACAGCCAGATCCAAACCTGGGCCAGACCTTGGAGTTCCAGGTATGTGTCAGATGGATGAGTCCACACTTCTGAAGCTTTTGGGGAAACGAGTGGTTTGTGTTGCATTCTGTGGCTCACCTAATCCTGTTCAGGGCTCTGTGTGCCAGCTGCACGTCAGAGCTGGAGCCTCGTTTGTTCTGGGTGAAGGATTGCTTCCCCTGGAAAGGGAAGGGAAAAACCAGCAGCCACTGCACTGCTGTAGATTTCTTTCTTTCTTTTCTTTCTTTTCTTTCTATTCTTTCTATTCTTTCTTTTCTTTCTTTTCTTTCTTTTCTTTCTTTTCTTTCTATTCTTTCTTTTCTTTCTCTCTTTCTCTCTCTCTTTCTCTCTTTCTCTCTTTCTCTCTCTCTCTCTTTCTTTTCTTTCTCTTCTCTTTCTCTTTCTCTTTCTCTTTCTCTTTCTCTTTCTCTTTCTCTTTCTCTTTCTCTTTCTCTTTCTCTTTCTCTTTCTCTTTCTCTTTCTCTTTCTCTTTCTCTTTCTCTTTCTCTTTCTCTTTCTCTTTCTCTTTCTCTTTCTCTTTCTCTTTCTCTCTCTCTTTCTCTCTCTCTCTTTCTCTCTCTCTCTTTCTCTCTCTCTTTCTTTCTCTCCATAGACCTTTTGCTCTGAGCTTCAAGACAGAGAATCTATCACTTTTTGTTCGGATCTGGGCATAGAAAAAATGTCTAGAAAATCTGAAATATGGGGCTACTGCAAATATTGATGCCCTTCACAGGCTCCATCATATTTTAAATAACCTGTCTGGAGCTGATGGGAAGTCTGAGGGTGCCAGGCAAAACAAATGGGACAGAACCAACAGTGTCCCTTCCAGGTATCCTCTGTGGTGTGGCTGTCACTTCTGGGGTTCCAGGGCATGAAGCCCATCCCAGCAATCCTGTGCCTCTCTACATCAAGCCCTGCACCCCTTGCAGTGCTTCTCCCTTCCCTCTGCTTTAGGTGACAGAACTTGCAGTAAGTGAAGGAGTCATCAGCTGCAGTGTTCATCTGGAGCTTTTGCACTGTGTGTAATAATAGAAGGGATAATTTGATTGCTGCCAATTAGCAGAGCAGCCATGCCCCTCTGGTAGTGGCAGGGATTAGCAGTCTTTACTCTGCTTAATCATCATCTGAGACCTTTCTGTGGCTGGCAGGCCATGCCAGGGAGTTCCAGACAGCCCAGCCAGTGCTGCAGAGCTCTTCCATGCTAGGAGATCATTGTGCTGCTGAAATCAGGTGTGTAAAATATGTAAAATAAACCATCACCATCAAGGTTTGGCAGCCCGTAATTCAGCGAGCAAATACCACAGCCCTCATTTTATTAGCACTAGGGGCTGATTAACAGACATCCTTCAACGTGCCTGGAGGGACTGGAAACCTCCTCAGCAGAAATGTGGATCCCACAGACTCTAATATCCCATGCTGAAGGATGCATTTGAATCCTTACCTACCCTCTGAGTAATTACAAATGCTGAAATCCACATGATTCAGGTTTTAGGGTCATCCCTGTCCTCTTTGAGTTTTATATTGCCAAGTTACTCTGTTTTTTTTCTCGAAGTCAAGCTAACATTAATAAACAGCAGTTTGTTCCTTTGCTGCATGGTTTACAAAACAAAAAACCACAGTACAAAATCAACCTAAAATAATCTTATCTTTAGCCACATGAGTTATAAGCAATGTTACATTATTTAAGGGTCCTTTAAAGATTAGCCTAAACAATCCCCCATTTCCTTTATATAAAACCTCCATTATATTATTACCAGTTGCTGTTTTGTTGTTGTTTAGGAGGAAGTCTTTAAAAATACAACATATTTAAACAGGTTGTGGTCAGAAGTTTTGGCACTGACACGAGCCTCATGTGTGACAGCGCTTGTACTCAGTGAGCCTTTGGAGCTGAGCCCTGCCCTGCTCAGGCACCAGGGCAAAGCTTTCCCTGCCTGCTGCTGAGAGGAAATTCTGTGTCTGTGAATGCCAGGGGTGTTATCTGCAGATAATTCAGGGGGTTATCTGCAGATAATTCACAATCCCTGAGCCTGTGGATGGGTTCCTTGCATCTCCCTCCCATCCTCTCTGGCCACCCTGAATCAGCCCCTGGCACCAGGTCCTGCTCACTGAGGGTTCCTTATCCAGAGCAGAATTTTTGTGTGCAGCTCTCTGTAGGTTAATGATTCACTCTGGGGGGCTGGAACCTCTAAAGGTTCCTTCCAAGCCAAACTAGTCTGTTATTTCTGTGGAAAGGAGTGTGTGGAGGAGGCTGGGGTGATCTGTAAAACCTGGGTGGCAACAATTTGTGCATTTCCCTGCTTTGACTCAGTAGCTGTTCTTCCTGCAGAGCTCCTGAGGCCTGCAGAGAGGAAAAAGGATGCCCAGCCATTTTTCCAGTGTGCTGCTAGTTTGCATACAGTGCACATTTTCTCCAAAATTAAGTGGATTCATTTGCAATGTTTCTCTTCCTTAATTAGGTTTACCGATTGCCAAAGAGGAGAAATGTGCTCTTTGGGTGTGAGGATATTTTATGGAAACAGCCTGTGCAATCCATCTCTTAGCATGGGGCTGGTTCATGGCTCTGCTTCCAGGGCTCAGCTGCTCTAAAGGAACAGAAACTGCAATAAATATTGCTTCTTCTAGCTTTGGGTAAGTTCTGGTGTCTGAAGGAAGGTTCTTACTTTCTTATTACAATAATTAGTTGGGAGATGCAGAGATAATGTGAGAGTGTTGTATAAAGCTGTCTGTTGTTGTTGCAGATCTTTTTGCACTCAAACCAACTCTGTGGAGCCAGTTCCTAAACATCCACCCGTTCTAGCCATCAGTAAAGCTCTCCATGGAAATTCAGTTTAAGAAATAATGATTTCATCAGAAATGAGTAAATATTGTTGTATTGGGAAGATTCTGTACCAACACAGCTAGTAGCTTCTAAAGCTGCTTTTACTGGTTACTGTTTTGGGGCATCATGTTTGAAGCCTTTGTGAAGGTTTTGGGAGTTCTTTAGCTTCCTTCTAAAGTACATTTGTCCTCTTGCTTGGTTTTTTCCTGGGTGCTCTGTCAGGGTGCAGGGTTTTTTTCCTGGGTACTCTATCAAGGTGCAGGGTTTTTCCCTGGCTGTTCTATCATGGTGCAAGGTTTTTTCCTGGCTGTTCCATCAGGCTGCAGGGTTTTTTCCTGGGTACCAGCTCATCTCAGGAGTGGAAATGGCTCTGATGGATGCTGTGGCTGAGGTTTGAGCACAGCTCATCAGGGCCTGTTTCCCTGTCACTGGCTCTGGCAGCAAGGGGGCTGCTCCTGCCCTCCCTGCAGCAGTCCCAGGCCCTGGGAGCAGGCAGGGGTGGCTGAGGTGTCCCAGGCAGAAACACTGAAAATCAGAAAGCTCAAAGGAAGAAAGACTGAGCTCAAAGCACAAATCAAGGGTGGGAGGCAGCACTGCTGGTCTTGCTCTTTTGAATTCCTGAATGCAGAGCCTGCAGGACACCCTTTAGGATGGGGTGGTTATATCCAGCCTGGTTAGAGGCTGAGATGTTTTTTACTGCCATTGGGGTGCAATGATATCACAGTCACAGATGGGAAGCCCCAGTGACATCCTGTGTTCTCTAAGAGTGTCCAAAATGTGGTGCCTGGCCCTCAGTGCCCTTGGCACCAGCCCAGGGGGAGCTGGCTGCAGTTTGAGTGCTGAATTTGCCCTCTCAGAAGTGAGAGGGGAACAAAGAACTTCCCTGATGCCTGAGACCCTGCAGGTGCAAGCAGGCTTGTGCTTCTCACTGTGGAGGAGGAGGTCAGGAACCTGGAAATGAAAGATTCTGGATCTCCAACCAGGTTCTCTGTTCACCCTTTTGGACTAAACTATTGCAGTACCCAAACAAAAGAGCAAAACAAACAAAAAACCTTCAAATGGAAAAAAAAAAAAAAAAAAAAAAAAACCAACCAAAACCCAACACCAAAAAAACCCCCAAAAAAACCCCTTTGAATGGTCAGGAAACTAAAGGCTGTTGGCTCAGAGAGCACTGCTGAGTAGCCAGGTTGGGTGGACCTTCCAGTGCCAGAACCTTTCCAGTCCTATGAATGAAGAATAAAGAGTTGCACTTGCTTTTTTATGATGCTCCTTCTTTTACTTAGGGACAGGGGATGTTTCTGGTTGCATCCTTATGCCAATTGAAATGAAACAAAGACAAGGTTGTAGGGGTTTTTGGGGGCTGGGTAGGGTTGGGTACCCTTCTCTGTAGTGCTGGCAGAGGTGGTGTGGGAGCCCTGGCAGTGTTCTGGTGTCAGGAGCTGAGGCTGTGCCTGGGTCTGGGCAGGAAGGGGAGCAGGAGGTGTTGGTGGAGCTCACTGAATGTGGGCTGGGAGTGCTTCTGCTTGCAGGTGGCCATGAGTGCTGCCTTTGAGGGCAATATGAGCCATTTATTCCTCACTCCATGGGAGAAATCAGCTGAGGAGGTGTCTCCTGCCCTTTGTCTGTGGAGCAGTGCAGAGCAGAGCTCAGCCTGGAGTGCCTCCCTCCAAGGGGGAACAGGGATCCTATTGACTTCAGTGCTGACTGTTGGGAGAGTGAAATCCACCCTTAACTTGGCCGTGTTCCCAACAAAGCCAGATAAACAAACAGCACTTTTATTTTAAGATGTGCCCAGAGGAGAGAGGAGAAGCTCTGCTGTGTAGGAATGATTTTGAGGCCAGCACAGGTTACTCTTGGAAGGAGATTATTCCAGTGCATTGACCAGAGGCAAAACCACGTCTCATTCCACCAGTGCTGAACTTCTGAGGCTGGAAGGGGGTCTGACAGAAACAGGTTATACAGGCAGACAGATGCTTGTGTTGTACCTTCACAGTGGCAGTGATACTCCCCTTGTTTAGCCCTTTGTACCAAAGAAATTCAATTATTGCCCAAGAAAGCATTTGGTTTTATTAGCTTAGCTCTACTAGCTGGAATTGCACATTATGATGTGTCTTAGTCCGAGTTCTGTTTGCAAGGCATTAAGCTGCTTCCTGTAATTTAACTCTTTAAATACATTCACGTCTCCAGCAGATGTTACCAAGCAAATTCAGTATCAGAGCAGTTCCAACAAGGATGCTTGATGTGTGTTTTTAACTGGTAGGAAGGAGAATTGCTGCAGTGCTGCAGGTGGGTCAGGCTTTCCTCAGGGTGGGTTTCTGCAAAGTTTGCCAGGAGAACCCCTGAGAGTGAGCAAGTGCTGGGGGAGGGCTGGGGGTCTCACAAGTGAGGATCACAGAATCACAGAAGGAATTAGGTTGGAAAAGACCTTTTGAGATCCTCTAGTCCAACCTCTGCCCTAACACCTCCTCATCAACCAAACCATGGCCCTGAGTGCCACATCCAGGCTTCCTTTAACACCTCCAGGGATGGTGATTCCAGCCCTCCCTGGGCATACAATTCCAGTGCCAAGCACTCTTTCAGTGAAGAATTTTTTTTCTAACATCTAACCTGAACTTCCCTTGGTGCAGCTTGTGGCTGTGTCCTCTCATTCTGCCAGTTGTTGCCTGGGAGGGCAGACTGAGCCCCACAGGACCACACCCTCCTTTGTAGAGAGTGGTAAGGTCACCCCTGAGCCTCCTTTTTTCCAGGATGTGACAATTGGCAGAAAGTGCAGGATTTACAGCGGGCCTGGCCCAGGCTGTGGGCACACAGGGACAAAACCCCAGCAGGGTGAGCCCATCCAGCTGTGCCAGAGGCTGCCCTGGCAGCGGGCACAGACCCCTCTGAGGGACACCTCTGTCCTTGCCAGGGCTCCAGGCATTCTGCCGTGGAGTCTCTGTCCCCCCGGCCAACCCAGGCACCAATGGCAGTGACTGGAGATCAGCCAGTGAGTGACACAGGCCAGGCTGGTTCTTGTCAGGGTTCTTGGTTTCTGAGTGACACAGGCCAGGCTGGTTCTTATCAGGGTTCTTGGTTTCTGAGTGACACAGGCCAGGCTGATTCTTGTCAGGGTTCTTGGTTTCTGAGAGAATCTTCTCAGCAGTGATGGATAAAGTGACGCAGACAGAGGCAGGAGGGAGGAGAGCCTGAGGTAGTGACAGCGTTTATTGCTCCTGGTCACTGCCTCCCAGTTCTGGTGGGAGCACCCAGCAGCCAGGGGTTTTATCTGAATAGGTGAGAGGGAGTGGTAAAGTTACAGCAACCAATGGAAGGTGTCTTTGGGGCAGGTACACAGGCGGGAAAGTCAAATTGTGCAGTCGTGCATTTCTGTACCCCAGCAGGGGTTTCTATATAAGGAAGTTAAACTAGAATTTTCTGTGGCCTGCTCGTTGCAATTGGCTCAGCACCAGCACAGAC
>VXBR01008586.1:92562-169329 GCA_013400215.1 Cisticola juncidis
GATGGGGCTTTGGAAGTGCAGCTCAAAGCCCAAGTCTCATTGGACAAAGAGCCAAATAGCCCACCTAGGCCATAGATTATTTAAGAGCCTGCACAGAGGTGCACGAGGCTTTTTGGGAGTGCCTTAGCCAGTGTAACTGCGCTTGGTATGCTGTGCTCGGCTTATCTCTTTTCATTTTGTAACCTTTGTTATTTTGCTGTTATTAAAACCTTTATTTTACAAAGCATATCCTAAGAAGCCGTCTCGCTATTTGATTGAGCCATTTCTCTGCTGGCTGGACCCTCAGAGGTATTGGGGGAAACCCCAATAAAATTGGACCAACTGGGATAAATGGGATGGGTTTTCCAAGGGCAGGAAGGGTGATGGACAAATACCAGACTGGTACACAATAGCTGCAGGTGCTTGAATTAACACAACTGGGGGAAACACAGGAATGCCCACGAGGCTGAACCTGGTACATACAGCTAACTAACATAACAAACTTAATAAACTGAATTTGCACACTGCCACAGCATGCCAGGGCTGTCTGGCCAGGCAGAGCTGTGCCCTGTGCTCAGCCCCTGCCAGGGCCTCTGTGCAGGCTGATTTATTGCAGACTGACCCCCAGGGCAGCCGAGTGCTGCCAGCACAGGGCTGGGATGCTGCAGGTTTGAGGAACAGCATCTCTCAGCCTGCTCTGTGAATGGTGGGAAAAGCCTCTCAGTTTGGTCACAATCGGTGTCTTTTCTAATAACTTAAAGGCTTGGATTACTTACATGTGGGGCTAAAATAGCTGTAAGTGCATTTTTATTGCCTGGCTCTGGAACTGCCATTTACAGGTTTAACAGCCCTAATGCTTTTAAATGAAAGGAGAAGGAGGGTGTGTGGTAGAGTGTTCAAAAATGATAAATGCCTTGTTATTTGGACACAAGTACAGCACTAAAAGTCCTGTTCTGTTTTCCACAGAATATTTTTCTTTTGCAGACCCTGGTTTTAGATATCCTACAATGGACCAGTAAACATTGAGAGGCTTTGAATGTGTAAAAAATGCTGTTATATAAATCTTACAGTTAAGAAAATAAAACTGTTCACGTACAACCATCTACTGAAAATATACCAATTTTGTGGGGTATTTTAACACCCAGAATTTGTTCTCTACTTTTTGTGAAATTAATATTATTTTTGCTTTGTGCTCCTGCCCTCTTGTTTTGGTATATTTAGGAAACTGAAGTCAGGGAAATAGTGCACTGGAGCAGAAAGCTGCAGGATGTTCTCTGCATGTGGAAAACAGAAGAGGTGCTAAAATAGCAGCACGTGACTTTATTTTTAATTGCTCAAAAAAGGCAAGATTGACATTCACAGACTGCTCAGTTTCTCTATATTCACAAATGCCAGGGCATTCAGCAGAGACAAGTGTGGCAATCTCCCCTCTGTAGATGAGGACACTGAGGCACAGTGGCTTTCAGTTCCCTCAAACTCAATGGTGCAGAAATCCCAGGTCCCTCCTCTGCATCCTTCATTCCTGGGCTTCCTCCTGCAGGATTTTGTTTGCCCTCCAAGGGCACAGGGGCTGTGGCAGGAGGCTCTGGCCTCTCTGACTCCAGCATGCAGAGTGCAGTAACTCACACAAAAACAGGCAGCCACTTCGACCAAGTGCTGCTGGTTTTATTTTTTATTTTAATTAAATACATTCCCTGGTCTTTCCTGCAGGTACATCCTTAAAACTTCACATTCTTCTTTTTAGGTGCAGAATATGTTTCATATCTCTGACAGGCTGGCAGGTGCATTGCTTTTAGGCTTTAACTGACCCCCATAGATTAGTGATAAACAAAACCCTGGAAGTCAAACCCAAAAACTTTCTGTATCAGATGTTCCATGATGTCTCAGGAGTGGTGTCATGTGCACTCACCTCCTGTCAAGCAGCACCTGGTCTAGATCATCCCACATTCAGGATGCCATTTCTTTTCCATGGAGAGTTTTTAAAAATTCTCATCAAAAAGGCTTTGAGTAAATTCAGCATCCTACACAAAATGATTATTTTTGGTGGAAGATGTGGATGGCATCCTGAATCTACAGTGATGAGCTTTCAAGAAGTATCATCTAATGCCTGTTCATCCAAGTGTGCTGTGTTTAATTACTGAGAATATTTTATAGGTCCCTGATTCAGTGTTGTGACTTGAGGCTTTTTCCACTTTTCTTAATATGAAAGAGTGTCTTAAAAATGTGAATCTTAACACTGCACATACACTGACCAGAGCTGAGGCTAGAACTACCCTATTCTCTGTCAGGAAAGAGGGTTGCAGCAGCAGCAAGCTTTTTTCTCTTGTATCTCCCTTTGCAAGAAGTCATCTGTACTGAGCTGATGTGCTAATCACTCTTCTCTATAGTGTAATTCCAGAGTATTCTAGCCTTTCCCATTTCCTCCAGCAAAGCCTTAATCATGATGTATTTTGCTTTTCTGTTAGCCATTAGATGTATAATTGTTCTTCCTTAAGTCATATTGCATTACCCAGCTGATTACCTGCTGCAGATTGTGGGGATCATCCTGCACTTTACCCACCATGGGCAGCCCCATCCCTGCAGCCCTAAAAAGGGAAGCTGTGCAGATTCTTCCAAACAAATCTCTTGCAGCATTTTCAGATGACCAGTCATTTATTCCAACTGTATTTTTAATGACATTTTTATCCTCACTCTCAAAGCTGTATTTTTTAAATGAGTGCACAGTTTAACCCCCTGGAATTTACTCCACCCTGTGTAACTCACAGGGGCTGCTCTGCCAGGGAGGGGTCAGGTTGGGCAAGGAATCTCTCTGAGACTGCAGTGCAGTGGGCACCATCTGTGACCCTTCTGCTGCCTGCTCTGCTCTCCTGCCTGATGTTCCTGACCCACCAGCTGAGAAACAGCATTGAGGACACTTCACACAACAGGAAAGAGAATTTTTCAAGTTTATTGAGGGCATTTTGCATTTGACACTGTTTTCCATGAGCTTTCATTGTGTGTTAGGGACAGAGCCTTTGGTTGTGAATTTGTGTAACATTTCTTACAAAGAAGCTGGGTTCCCTGAAAAACTTCCAGGGAACCTGATACAATCCCCTTGCAATTCAGAGTTTTCCTCACTCCCTAACGTTTGGCCAAGGGGGTGGGAGCAGCACAGAGTTTCTCAGGGGGTGAGCAGGGTTCAGCAGTGAATATTTGCATTTTCCAGGGCTGTGCAGGCTGCAGGGGATGGGCTGAGCTGAGGGATCAGATCCAGGCCTGGAGTGAGGAGGGTTAAACAATTCATGAGGTGTAGATGCTGACAATAGTCTGAAATTAGGCAACAGGCAGCCATGGTCTGTGTGAAATCATTCACATACTACTTTCACACAGGCCTAAGAAAGTAACTTGAGAAATAATAAGGAAGAAACCAAAAACAATCTTTGAGAAGTGAAAAATGTTTACAAAAGAGTGTAGACTCTGAAGACGAATCATATTCATTGTACCAAAGGACTCTATAAAATAAAGATTATGTAGAAAAGTTTGCTCTCATTTCACCATCATACTGAGAGTCATGTTATTATTTCTGTGCCATCTGAAAATCATAGCAACAATGAGGGGCAGAGCCCACATGGGGAATATTTTATTGATACCCTGTGATTTTATTGATACCTGTGCTGAGCCAAGCAGAACAGATTGGGATTCTTCCCTGCCTTACCCTCCCAGATCTCACTGTGGTGCTCCTGGGCAGAGGGGCAGTGCAGAGACAACGAGCTGGGCCAAATTCATGGCTGGTGGAAAGTGGTGCTGCCTCTGCAGCTGAGATGCACCAGACTGTGCTGACTGGGAAGTTCAGTTTGCTTCAGTAATTTTCAGAGTCTTCTGAAGCAACACTGCTCAGGATCCTTCCCCAAGGCAGTTTTTTCACTTTCTCCCTTGCACTGAGCAGTATTTTAAACCCTCCCTCCCTCTCCAGGACCCAGTCTGTAGCTGAGCTCCCCAAACCAAGCTCAGCCTGTGCTGTGAGGAGTGTGGGGCTGCCATGGCTGAGCCACAGCTGAGCTGGACCACCCATGTGAACTCAGGGGTTTGGTACTGCTGATGTACTTCTGTATTTATTCTTCTCAGCTTTGGCATAGCTGCCAGACACCAGAGGTCCCAGCAGCATTCAGGGCCAGCTCTTGACCCACAGGGATGCCTGTATATCCCTGTGCCTGGAATGCTGCCCCTTGTCCCCTTCCAGGGCTCCCACTGCTTCCAGGTTCCCACTGGAGTTTCTCTGAAACCTTCCTCTCCCTGGAAGAGGCCACAGCTCCACTGCTGTGACTGATGTGTGTGCCCTTGTTCTTGCCTTGGGACTTTCAGTTGCTACAAAGTGCCTGAGCAGATGTCACATGGGGCTTGCTCACTGCCTTCTTGTAAACTTCCTCTCACTTTATATGGATGAGAAAACATGTGGTTTGAATTCTTTATTCTACTAAAATATTCTTTGATAATTTTTTCTCTGTGTGTCTGTATGTGTGTGATGTTGCAGTTCAGAGTGTAAACCTGAGGAAACAGGCAGACAGATGCTTGTGCTGCAAGCACAGTCCTGTGCTGGGCACCTGGGTTAGCTACAGGCTGCACCATTTTCCAGCCCCAGAATTTCAGTCTGTGCAGTGACAGTTTGGGTTGTAACACCCTGGAGAGGCAGGATTTACCCTGGAACTGAAGCACCACTCCTCTCATGTAGGTGATGTAGACTGAGACTGAGGAACAGCAGACTTTGTTTCTCTTGTGGGGAAAGTGTCAAAGCTGCTTTGCTTTCCAGACCTGATACTGCTTGCAGTTCATTTTGTGTTCTGTAGTGTATTTGCAGTCAGGAATACATTAGAAAATGCTTGTTTGCCTATGTGAGGGTTTTGAAAGTTTATTAGACAGCAGAGGTTGGTAGGCAATCCATGGTGCTATAAAAATAGAATCACACAAGCTCTTACAAGGATATAATGTACAGAGAAATTTCTGCCTTCAGTTATTAATAGAAAGGTGTAGGTTTATGCCTTTGTGCTTTTGCAAGCCACAGCCACTTTCCACAGCCTGAAGCGTGGTTTCAGCCACAGCATGTTTGCATCCCCTCATCCACAGCTGAAAAACACTTCAGGAAGGAAAAAGGAGAGGGGGGAGAAATCCTGGTGCTGATGTGAAGTCATTGAGGGCTAAAGCAAACTCAGTGTTTCCTTTCCTGCAGTCAGACAAGGGGCTGCAAAGGGCAGAACATTTTCTGAGCAGCAGCTGCAGGGGTAAGCAGGGGAGTCCTGCTGGGATCAGAGCTCACGGCCAATCCTCACCCCAGGCTGGCCAAGTTTAATTTCACAGGTCTGAGGTGCCAGGAACATTGAGTGTGACCTGCTCAGGTTTCACACGGATCCTTCCTGCAGGAGCTGCCCCCAGGTAGCAGGAAAACTGCTCCAGCCTGACAGATCCGCTCAGCTCCTCTCCTGGGCAGGGTGGGCACTGCCAGCCCCCTGGCAAAGCCCAGCAGAGCCAGTCCTGCCCAGGGGTATCTGAGCTCCAGGATCCCCAGTTCCTTTCTATCACTGCAGACACGGAAAGAACCACACCAGGACACGCTGGTGAGCAAAGCAGGGAGAAAAAGGGGCGAGTTTATTTACAAAACTCAGTTTTATACATTTCTTATGTGGCCTGTGGATTGGAGGATGGAATTCTACTTCTAAACCCACACTGGTCAAGCCAACTGTCAATTACTTTTCTCCTCCTACCTAGAAATCTGTAAACAATGAAAGAGTCAGCAAAACATGGCCAGTGTTTACAGAAGAAAGTGTGATAAGGTAACATTTCTGACTCCAATATGAAGAATCTAACAGAAGGCTTAAAAAGGTCTTCAAAACCAGGGTAACACCTTTGTGTGTCTGTGCTTTCTGGGGAGGGATTCCCCAGCTGCCCTGGCTGCCAGGCTGTGCTGGGGAGGGCAGGGTTTGGTGCTGCCTGTGGGAAGAGGCTTCAGGAGCATCCTGCCAGCTCCTGTGTTTGCTGTTCTGCCTGCTCAGAGATGAAACACTCCAGAAACTGTTCTGGATCCTTCACAGACCCCACAATGCTGCCCTTATTGGGTAAAACAGCTTTGGTTTCTATTGTTGGTGATGGAAAACGTGAATGGCACTGGTGGAAAGCTGTGCTTGGTGGATGGGGCCTGTCTGACCCCACCCTGGGGCAGAGGATGCTTGGGAGCACAGGCAGAGCTGCCCTGCAGCTCAGGGCTCCCCCTGCTCAGGGGGTCTGCAGGGGGGAACTGAAATCCATCAGTGCCCACCCTGGGGGTGATTGGGATTCACTGTTTGGGGTGGAGGTGCTCATGGGCAGAAAGGAAAGTTCTCAGCACTGAACATTCTATTTATAATTTCACTTCCTCGCTGAGGTTTCCACACCCAGCACAGGAACTGTGAATGTCAATTCCTTTGCTCAAGAACAGTTTTCCCTCTCTTTGCCTGGTGTATTAATTAAGTCAAATTTGTGCCTATTCCTGTAGTATTAAATTCATTTCTTTTCAACAGGAAAATTCATCCATATTCTAAAAATATTTAAGTAGTTTTATTCTGTTATTTTAATAGATAAGACTGCTTCTCAATAGCAAGAATTCAAGTAGTAACCCAGCTTAGACTTGGTTGCCCTCATAAATTATATCTTCCTAGGAGGAAGAGAAAATCAGAAGTAATGTAAGAGCTTTATCTAGGGAAAAGGCTAATAATGTCACTAACCTCATGATTTCAACTATGGAAATTGTCTTGAAATGTGAAATTTATTATGTTTAACATTCATGATACTGTTGGACCATTTAATGAGAAACAACATAATTGATTCTCCATAATGAGCCATGTACCAAAAATATTAAGGGGAAAATTGTCTGTTGGCCATGTAAAGAATGTTTTGAAACACAGTTTGGATGCTGTGGAAATAAGGAACCTAACCTCAGAGAGATTTTTTTAAAATTTAGAAAATTAGCTGGTATTGCAATTAAATGTGGAAATTAAGAGTGGATGAGTTAATACAGGCAGCTCTCTGAATTTCAAGCTTTACATTGGAAGCTCAAATACTTACCACCCCCACTCCCCACCCCATAATGAGTGTTATTTGAATTAAAATCCCATTTTAGTGTTTATTGGGTTTGTTCATTGAGAGCATGTGCTGGTGTTCAGCCCCTGTGTGTTTATGGATGCAATGTCCAGTGAGGGATCCCTGTCCAGGTGATGCCTTTTCCAGGCTTACCTGGAAACAGAGGCCAAACAACATCAAAAGGATAAAAGGGGATAAATTTATTGAAGGGCCTTAAGGTCCATTAGGGGCAGACAAAGCCTCCCCAGGGCGCTGCACCCAAGGTGGACAATGGTCACGAGTTTGGTCATATAATAATATAATCATAAGTTTGGTCCATTTCCATATCCGGGGTTAATGCTCCAAATACAGCTTCAGGTAATGAAGTTATTGACCCCCAGTTTGCTCCTTCCAGTTCACTTTTGTTTATACTTTTGGGGCCTGAGACAGGGAGGTGTCCTTGATTCCCAGGCCTGGAGAGGAATTGTTCTGTGTGAATAAAACAGAACAGCAGCTGACAGGCTGTGGAGCTTTAAAGTTACAGCCCAAAGCAGGACAGAATCTCGAAAATACAAAAGTTAAATCCCTAAGGCTCCACAGGAGGTGGATCCCCATCCAAAGGGCTCAGCCCCCCATGCACAGGGTCACCTGCTCAGGGACAGTGTGTGCTGGCAGCCACTCGTGCTGGGGACACCCAAACCTCACCTGAGCCCCTGGGAACACGGCCATGCTCAGCTGCCCGTGTGGGGAACCTGGGGAAAGGAGCCCCTCAGGAAAAACCAGCTTTCTTGGGGGTTCTGTGTCCTGTTTGTCACTCTGGACAAGGATAGGATCAGCAGTAGGAAATGCTCTTAGATGCCCCATAGCAGTTTCTGCTTTAAGCCATGTCCAGAGCCGCTGTCAGTAACTGCTGCACAGCCAGGGCTTCTCATGTCCAGATTCTGTGAAACTACACCTAAATTTGGGTGTTTATTCCTAAACCAGCTGGCAATCTACAGAACTTCCTGGCAGGATTTAGCAGCCAAACTGTAGAAAGGGCACAAGGCAGGAGAGCCCAGGAGCCTCTGTCACCCTGACGTGCTGGGCACAGAGCAGGAAGCTTTTCCTGCATCCCCAGAAGGCAGAGGGACTGTAATGAGGCCAGCAGACTTCAGAGGAGCTTTTCAGTGCACATTAAGATGCTTTATTAGCATTTGGGCCTGCCACTGGATATTGATGGATGGTCCTGGAGCAGCCATTAGGAAAGGCAGGGCTCAGTCCTGGCAGCTCTGACACCTCAGTCCTGTTCATGCTCAGGCTGCCACTCACACATCCAAGGAGACTCATTTGTTCCCACCAATACAATTCTGAACCTTGGGCAAGATCTGCCTCCAGTAGGCTGGAATCTCACTACCTGAGACTTCCTTAAAAATTCATATGTTTTAAGATTAATACTCCTGTTCCTTGATTGATTTTGGAAATATTATACTAAATACCTCTATAATGCAGTGGGTTTGTTCCATTATGCTTCGTTCATTTGTTGAATTCCATGTTTTATTGCTGTTGAAGTTATCTAAAAGTGAATCCTATGAATATCTTTGGACCAAGTTCCCTGAACTCTGCCACTGGGCAGCTGATGTCTGGACAGGCACTAGGAAAAGTTATAAAAAAGGCTGCTTGAAACTCTTTTAAATAACTCCAAGCCTTGCTTTGTAGTCTCCAGAGTGTTGCCCATGCAGGCTGGCACAGTGCAGCCCTGCTGGATGGGAGCACAGAAGAGGATTTCAGGAAAATCACGTTTCTGAAGGAAATACTCAGCACACCAGCCTCTAGCACTCTCCAATACTGAGATTTAAGCAGTCTTATTCAGCAGTGGCCTCATGATTATACAGAAATAAAATGTTCTGGGTAAATTGTTCCATCTTTGAAACAGTTTGCGACTGAAAGCCCTTGGGGGAAAACGAGCGTGTAATTTTCCAGCTATTTTAAACCATGTAAGCACCAAGAAATATAGTATGATTCATTTATTTTGGAGTATGTTGATTAGCTAGCAATTAAAGCTTTATAATATTTTTCTTTATGGAACAACAAAGGCTAGTTTAATGCTTTTACTTTAGTTTTGGCTCATTGGGCTGGTTTCATACCTGGTACAGACAGATTAATACTCTGAAAGCTTGTGAAGTACCTATATGCAGCTGAACATGGCCCACTTAGCTCAAAAATGTGATGGGTCTTCACAGAAGGAACTTTCATTCATTCACAGCATCTGGTTCCATTACATTCAGCCCAATCAAGCCATGAAATTGAAACAGAATTACTTTTGACAGTGGTGGTAAAAAGGAAAGCAAGGTGGGGGGAAGGAAATATCTGCATGGCAGGAGAGGCTCTAAGTGAGGACAAGCTGTGTAAAGTGCCCTTAAATTTTCAAATAAGTGACTGGGTGCGTGGGAAGATGAACTTGGAACTACTGGAGCTTTCCAAAGTGCATTTCACTTCTTTAGAGCAGGGATTCTTTAACACAGCAGGGAGGCACAACCCTTGTCTGCACAGGTGCTGCTGCACAGCTCCTTTGGGGGGGACAGGGGAGCACCCCTCAGCCTGCAGCACCCCTGCAGCACCCCTGCAGCATCCCTGCAGCACCCCTGCAGCACCCCTGCAGCTCCCTGTGCTGCACACCCTGCTGCTGCCCAGCCTGGGCAGGGACAGGTCCTGCTGCTGCCCAGCCTGGGCAGGGACAGGTCCTGCTGCTGCCCAGCCTGGGCAGGGACAGGTCCTGCTGCTGCCCAGCCTGGGCAGGGACAGGTCCTGGTGCTGCTGCCCTCCTCAGCTGTCCTGGGGCAGCAGTGTGGAGGGAAGTTCATCTTCCCACGCACCCAGTCACTTATTTGAAAATTTAAGGGCACTTTACACAGCTTGTCCTCACTTAGAGCCTCTCCTGCCATGCAGATATTTCCTTCCCCCCACCTTGCTTTCCTTTTTACCACCACTGTCAAAAGTAATTCTGTTCCAATTTCATAGCTCCACGAGTGGGAGGGTGGGCTGGGTCCCTCACTGCAGGGGCCGTGTCCCGTGTCTGGGGCTCATCCCCAGTGGATCCCAGTGCAATGTCCATGTCCCCTGTCTCAGGCTCATTCCCAGTGGATCCCAGTGCAGTGTCCATGTCCCGTGTCTGGAGCTCATCCCCAGTGGATCCCAGTGCAGTGTCCATGTCCCCTGTCTCAGGCTCATTCCCAGTGGATCCCAGTGCAGTGTCCATGTCCTATGTCAGGCTCATTCCCAGTGGATCCCAGTGCAATGTCCATGTCCCCTGTCTCAGGCTCATTCCCAGTGGATCCCAGTGCAGTGTCCATGTCCCCTGTCTCAGGCTCATTCCCAGTGGATCCCAGTGCAGTGTCCATGTCCTATGTCAGGCTCATTCCCAGTGGATCCCAGTGCTGCCAGCCCAGCCAGGCTCTGTGCCCCCAGGGCAGCTGGAGCCCGGGGCAGTGCAGCCTGCCCGGGGTGCCCAGGGGTGGGGGCTGTGCAGGGAGGCTGTGGGGGCAGTGTGGGAGCTGTGTGGGAGCTGCTCCCTCCTCAGAGCTGGGCTTGTTCAGGGCACAAGTGCTTGGTTTGATTTCCCTAAACTCTCCTTCCCTCTGGTGAGAAGCTGCATTTTCCCTGCAGCTGCCCTGGGCCTGACCTGAGCCCCTGCAGCTGCTGTGTCCTGTTTGTGCTCAGTGCCCAAATCAGTCACCTCCACATACTTTGTCCCGTTCTTGCTGCTTTCTGACCTGGCTTCTGGATGTTTCTGTGACTGTCAGGGAAGGATTTATTGAGCATTAATCCACCTGGGCTTGCAGGGACACCCTTCAGGATGGCTGGGTGGCTGGCACAGCTCAGGAGCGAGGTGGCTCCTGCTGCAGGGCTGGGTGCCCCCTTCACACCTGGATATTCCTTTCCTCCCTCCTTCAAACCCTGTGCAAGCAAAGCTCTCCCAGGTGGAAATGCTGGATGTTCTACCCCATGTGTGCTCCCTGTTGGGAGTCAGGACTTTCCTGAATGTTCTGATCAGTATAAAAAATGATAAAAAGATGTCATGCCAGTATTTCTTTTGATGGGTTCCTCTCTTTGACAAGGGGATGTTGCTGTTCTGGAGGAATTGTTGGGTTTGGGTTTGTGTTCTTTTTCCCCAGTGTGTTAGAATGCACCGTTTATTTTTCTAGGTTAGTGGGTAAGAGCTCATGCATATTGTTCCTGAAAACAGCCTGCTTTCCTTGCCCATGAACAGTGTGCCTTTTCATGAATATATTTAGCCCTATCATAAACATGGATAGTTCCTCAAGCCAGTGTCTTTCTCTTTACACATCCCAGGCTGCCAGAAACCAGTCCAGAGAAAGCAATTTTTATTTACCACGGCATTTCTCCAGCCTCTCTATTTTTGGAGGTGTTTTCAAAGGCAAATGTACAAAAAGCAGCAGCTGTTTTAGTCACACACATGAAAATCAAGTTAGCTGAGGAATGAATTTTACAACACATCACTTCTACTGTCATACCTGAAATGAGTGATTTAACTGATGACTATAATTTAAATCAAAATATTGCAGGCTTCAGTCAGGAAAAGTAGGTGATATTTAAATGAGGAAATAAATCAGGGTTGAAACTCGAGACTTTGTTTTCTGATGCTGATTTTGCAAATAATGAACACAGTTCATCTCACTGTGCACATTGCACAGCTCCACTCCCCGCGGCTCCTTGTGCTGGGCTGGCACTGGCAGGTCCTGGCAGGGCTCACCTGACCCTCCCAAGCTGCCAGAGCCGTGCCAGGGTGGGTTAGGTGGTACTGCAGCCCTGCCTGGTGTGTCATTGAACAGGGCTTTTCCCTCTGGGTAAATCCTGAGTGCTTACAGAGACAAGAACACATCAGCTGCTGAGGCTGGGGTGAGTGCTGGGCAGGAGCTCTCTGTGTGTGAATATCAGCTGGCCAGGAATCCAGCTGCAGCAAGGGGGTGCCTTCTGAGGCTACTTAAAAACAGAGGCCAGACAAAAGTAGGAGAATAAAAAGCAGTTGTAGTGATTGAAGGGCCTTCAGGTACATTTAGGGCAGACAAAGCCCACCCAGGGGTACACCCAAAACTGGACCCGGGGTCACAGGTTTTCACACTTTTATATGTTTGGTCCATTTGCATATCAGGGGTTAATGCTCCAATTACAGCTTCAGGGAATGAAGTAATTTACTCCAAGTTTGCTCCCCCAACTCACTTTTATTTAAATTTCTTGGGGTCTGAGGCAGTGAGGTGTCTGTGATTCCCAGCCCTGGAGAGGAACTGTTGTGTCTGACTAAAATGGGGAAGCAGCAGCTCACACTGTGTGTGGAGTTTAGAGTTCTACATTACAGAATTGCAGGATTACAAATAGATGAAAAATAGAGAAGGTAAAATCCTAAGGTATCAAAGGTGTGCTGCTCTCTGCTCTGCTCAGAAGGGTTCCCTGACAGGGGCGTCTCCTCCCTCCTTGCTTAAGGAAAATTCCCCTTCCTGTGCCCACATTTATTTATGGTTTTTAACAAATAACGTGTCTGCAAACAGTTGTGTGAGTTCTCTGTCATATCCTGTGTATCCCCAACCAGAGGATATTTTGAAAGGCTGGTGCACCAAGGGCCCAGGGCAGGGAGGGCAGCACTGCCAGGCTGCAGGAGCTGCCAGTGAGGGTGGGGATCAGGCAGGGGGGACAGTCACAAATCAGATGTGTTTGTCCTTTTCCTGCCTCTGTGTTCCATCTGTGTTCCCTCATGGGGTGTCAGGAGTCCCCTTGGTTCTTTCAGGCAGAAGGATTTCTTCTCTTCACAGGTACATTGATGATGGTCAGAGAAAATGAGGATGTAATCAAGCAGTGAAGTTTGTTATTTTACAACATGGAGCACTTTCAGTCTGTTTCTGTGTCTGCTCACATGGACAAATGAAGGTGAAGTTTCCTGAGTGCTTCCAGAGAGAGGGACCCAATGTCCTAAGGCTTGGGGTAACTTTAGGGTTTTCTGTGCCCAGAAATGAACGGATACTGAGCTGTGCTGATAACCTGTTCATGCACAAAAGGGAACTTCTCCTGAATATCTGTTTGCCAATAGCACAGCCTTTGGGGGAGATTGTGCCAATAGCACAGTTCTCTGAGGATCTGGTAGCCACCAGGCTGGTGTTTGTGTGAGCTCTCCTGTGGATCTTGTCACCTCCAAACTGGAGCAGGTCCAGTTCTGCAAGACAAAAAGGAGTTTTTGAGAAACCATGGGCAGTCTCTTATTTTTGGACACTTAAGGCTGACTTAAGCCTTAACAGTTGGAGATTATTACACATAGACACAGACTAGCCTGTGCATCTGCTGATTATCTTCCCTGATCCACCAAAATGTTGAAATATTTTTCTCAGTCACATGTAAGTGATATTGATGCTGGAAGGGAGCAGCTGATATAAATCATCGCAGGGCTTGATTCTTGGTTTAGAATTAAAAAATGGGCCTTTCTTAAGTGCCTTCTCATTTTAGAGTGATACAGATTTAATAGTGTGAATAGGTTTTCAGAAAGAAAAATCAGTCTAGGATCCCCAAACTTTGACTGGGAAGTGTAAATCTCTTGCTTTGTTCCTGAGGAAGAAGCAGAAGCCAGGGTTTGTGGAGAAGGGCACACAGTTGTCCTGGTTGGATGTTGCAGGGGATTAGTTTGGGATCTGGATTCCAGATCTTTCCCAGTGCCCAGGGATGTCCATCTGCAGCTCCTGATTGAAGATGCCATCCCAGGTGTGTTTGCTGCTCACTGAGTCCTGATGTGCACAAGGAACAAATGAGAAAAATACTTCAGTAATGGTTTGGGGGCAGTAGGGAGGGAATGGAGAAGTGCTAGGGCTCATCTTTTCCAGCTCTGAAGTTTATTTACAGTCCTTGTTCCCTTCTGGCTCCATCCCATTTGCTACACCAGCATCAAAAGGAGGAAGAGGAGGTTGGGACACGTTCCCTGGGAAGAGAGGCACAGTCCCATGTTGGCAGTGCTGCTCCTGCCAGGACAGGAATCTTCACTGCCCATTCAGCATCTTCGTGTTTCAGAGAGGAAATACAGTTCACCAAAAGCAGATGAAGATTATCCTAAACCAGTGGGAAGAGATTTCGAAACAAAACCCTTCAAAATTGGGATGGAACCTGTGAGTCTCTGTGCAGCTTCAAATGCACTGCAGGCAAAAGTGCCTCTGGGTGCCCTGAGCTCTGAAGAATATCATTAAAGGAAAGCAAAAGAGATCATGGCTTGAAAAGGAAATTCAGGAGTGGCACAAACCCCTCACAATTTCAAATATGTAGTCTCTTCTGGGAGAACAGTAACTCAGAGATCCTGAAAGATCAGCGAGGCTTTTGTGAACTTGGGGGTTTTTGTGTGTTTTTGTGTTGGGGTTTGGGGGTTTTTTTTTTGTGGGTTCTTTTTTTTCTAAAAAAGGATGTATGCTTCATCCCTTCTCTATAACCCTGAGGTGATTAGAGAGCTCCTGTGGAGTATCAAACTGCTGTACTGAGATGACAGAAAAGTTGTGAATAACCATATCTTAGGAAAAATCTTTGAGCTTTGCCTAAAAAAGAGAGAGAGTAGTAAGGACAAATCTGCCAGAGAGATAAATGTGTGCAAGAAAGAGTTTTATCACCTGAGATAGAAGCTGGATCCTGCGCTCCTTAAAAATAAATAAGTAAGTAAGTAAAAGTACATTTAATCATTCCCAGGAAGTGAGATCCCTGCTGTAACAATTAATTCCTAAAGCTGCCAGGGCCTTGCAGGCCTGTGGGTGATTAATGCTGGCTGCAGAAGCAGCCCTGGGGAGGGATCACAAATTACTTAACCCTGCCCAGGCGGGCTCTGGCAGGAGCCCTGGCAGGCAGAGAGGGGAAAGTGTCATTTAGCAGTGACCAGCAGGAGTGACAGACACCTCCTGGGGCAGAGGAAGGGCCTGGGATGGGATGGAAGGGCCCTCTCTGTGTCACAGGACGTGTTCTTGTGACTCTTCTAAATGAGTGTGCCTGGGCTGTCTGTCCTACACAGTTTGGCTTCTTTTTCTACCTTAATGCAGATTATTGTTGCTTAAGGTTAACAAACCATGTTTTTTATTTGTTACTGCAGATCTGTAAATTAGATTTTTTTTCAATTGAAGAAGTTTAGCAACTGCTCCAAATCCCCAGCAGATCCATGGGGATACATCTGTGGTATCCAAAGGCTCCTGAGCCCCTGTAGCTGGGAGAGCCCTGGGAGAGGAGCACAAGTCCTGATCTGGTGGTTCTGCTCAAGTGTTTGATGCCTTTTGAGGCTGCTGAAAACAGAGGCCAGACACAATCAAGGGAATAAAAAGCAGTGATATTTATTGAAGGGCCTTCAGGTACATTAGGGCAGACAAAGCCCCCCAGGGGCTGCACCCAAAAACGAACCAGGGGTCAAAGCTTTTCACACTTTGAAAAGTTTGGTCCATTTGCATATTGGGGGTTAATGTTCCAATTACAGCTTCAGGTAATGAAGTCATTTACCCCAAGTTTGCTCCCCCAACTCACTTTTGTTCACATCTCTCAGGCCTGAGGCAGTGAGGTGTCCTTGATTCCCAGGCCTGGAGAGGAATTGCTGTGTCTGACCAAAATGGGAAAGCAGCAGCTCACACTGTATATGGAGTTTAGAGTTCTACACTAAAGAACTGCAGGATTACAAATACATGAAAAATATACAAGCTAAAACCCCAAGGCATCACTTTGTGTTTTGGAAGGTCAGAGGTTGCACTGCACTGTGTGTAGGAAAGTGCTGAGACTGAGGAATCCTGAAGGGCACAAGAAGGCCCCTGGTTTTTAGGAGAGGAGGCTGTGTGCAGCTGGGGAGGGGTGTTTGTCTGGCTGGCACAGCAGGTCCTGTGCAGAGCAGGGAGAGGCCACTGAATTATAACCTTGAGCTGCTGAGAGAAGTATGGCCAGAGCTTGGGAAGAGGAGCAGGGTCACTCAATTGTCTGAGAATTTCACCCAATAATTAAATGCCAGCTCCCCAGGGGTGCAGTACAGGGTGCCAGGCATTTTGGGTCAGAGTTGTGACTGTGACATGCTGCCAGCATCCCCCACATCTCCTTCCTTTGCTACCCAAAGGCTTCAGCTCACTGGAACCTGCCTGCTTAATAAAAGAAGTGTTCTTCCAAAAATCTGTGCCATTCCTCACAGATTCTGACAGGCTGTGCAGCTCCCCAGGGAGTGAAGTCTGATTTGTAAACGTTTGGGGAGTCCCTGGATTCCCTGGATTCCCTGTGCAGGCACAGCAGACAGAAATTGGGTGTTTGAGGGGGAAAGGTGAGGTCCCCACCACTCCCCAGCCCATGAGGAGGGCTTGGCAGGTGTTGTTTGCATGATCAGGTACCCCATATGAAAAGAATAGTTTTCTTTAATTCAAACACTAAGGAATTTGAGAGACCATCTAGCATTTCAAGTTGATACAGATCTGGCTTTATGCTGGCATTAAACAAGATTTGGTGTAGTTTTGTGTTTAATGCTTATTTTAAATGTACTGTGATAATGGAGTGCTATACTCTGCAGTCTAACCTGAGGAGAATTGCAGAGTTTATACTGAAATGAGAGGAAAGCTTCATTTCGATAAATTTTTCTTAAAGCATCAGGAAAATAAAGAGGCTGATGTCTAATGAAGCTCTTAGTGCTCCTCTGAATTCACGCCAGCTAAAACAATTCCGTGAGCTCTCCGATTAGATTAGAACTGTAAAAATGAAATAAAATGTCATCTGGCTAAATGATCTACTGCCACAGGTGTTGAAAAACAATCCTGAGCAGGAATGGTCCAGGCACCAAGTAATGAAATTCCGGTGACAGATGATAGTTTAATGAGGTGATTGCAGGGAGACCTGGTGCTGGGGCTGCCATCCTGAGCCCTTCTCAGCAGCACTGCCTGCTTTGGAGGGGGCCAGCACAGAGGGATGACTGTCAGGGAGAGCTGCATCCTGTGCTTCCCATAATCCTGTCTCTGTGGGCATGTTAAGCAGCTTCTTCTCATTATATACCCTTAGTGGGTTCAAGTGTTTATTGTCAAGGGCTATAAAACAACCAGGTTTATCTCTCCTTTCTAATAGATTAAGAGGCCAGTGCATAACAATTAAGAACCAGTCCTGTAACTCCTGAGCAGTTCAGATCTGATTCTCAGCGCCTGTGGAGACTGACAGTAACACAAGTAACCCCAGAATTCCCATTAAATCAGAGAGGGCAGGTTTGCTCTGCCCTCAGCAGTGTCAGGTCTCACACTGAGCCAGCCAATCTTCCCTCCCAGCCAGGGGAGCTTGCAAGGGGAGGACAAAGCACTGCTGTCCTTCAGCTGGCAGGAGGGTTTCTCTCCTGGCAGAGGGGTTGGGGCTCAGAGCCCCCTGCACTTGCTGGAGGCTGCAGAGCCAGCAGGGCACGTTAAACACTTGATAACCCAGGTTAGAGGCAGGGTGTGCCCTGATGTCACTCTGCTGTTAACCTTCTCAAGTGTCCCTCGTTTTCCCGAGATAGGGCACAGGAGACAGGGTGAAAGGGAGAAGCTTGCTCTTACAATGCAACACTCAGCCCTTAGTAAGAGTTTTCTCGGGGGAAAGCCAAACTTTGGAAAACCCAAACAAACAATAAACCCCTCTCAGGGTTGCTGTTCCCTGAGATTCTCCTCGGGGTTTCTGTTCCCCGGGGTATCAGGGTCTTTCCCCAGGGTTGCTGTTCCCTGAGAGTTTCCTCAGGGTTGCTGTTCCCCGTGCTAATCAGGTTTTCAGTCTTCTCTTTGCCCTGGGTGTTTCACACCAAAGCCAGAGCAGACAGGCTGAGTCCAGCAGTGTTATCAAGGCTGTTTATTCTAAATTATCTCTCAGTTCTTGTCCAGCTCTGCAGGGCGTCCCCAGCAGAGCAGGACACGCGGGGACTGGGCGGGTCAGAGATCCCCAAACCTTCAGTGTGGGATCTCCCACCCAACCACTGTCCAAAATGTATTTTTTTATTTACAAAATTTTACCAATACTTACAACCTACTCTAACATGTCATTTCTACCTTAAACCAATCTCTAAAGTCCAAGTCAGGAAAAGATGGGGGACGAGAGCAAGAACAAGGAGCACAGGGGCCACTCCCCAATTCCTCCAGCTTGTCCCTTCAGCCCCATATGCTAAGAATCCTAATTTCTGTGTTTATATTCTATAACAAACTAGCTACTATTTATTTTTAAATTCTTAGGGTTTGTGATTCTTCCTGCATGTGAGTATTCACTCCCTGCCAGAGGCAGTGTCCTCCTGGGCTCTGTGTGAGGCTCTGACCCCCCTGTACAGGTCCCAGACCCCCCTGTCCGGTCTGCAAACCCTCCAGGGCTGCCAGAGGGATGTCCTGGACTCTGACAAACCCCCAAACTGAGTTTGTTTTGGGGTCTCAGGTATTTCCTGTCTGTGTTTGAGCAGCAGACACGTTCTGGCAGAGCTGGCTCACTGGGCAGCAGTGTGGGAGCTCGGGGAGGTCACTGCTGCCACCAGACCTGGCACAGGGGCTGTGCTGCAGCTCCTCAGGACACCAATCACCCTCTGAAGAGCAGCTCAGTTCTCAGAGAGCTCCATTTCCCACCGGGACAGCACAGGGTGCAGCACAGGCAGCTCTGTGCCATAAATCAGGAGTCAGGAGTGGTTGGGGTTTGATCTCCTGTGCGCTCAGGGGAAGTGGGGATGAGCTGGAGACATCACAGAGGTGTCAGGCAGGAGAGGACAGGGCTGCCCTGCTGAGCCCTGCTTGCACAGCAGAACTGATCTGGATTGTCCCCCTGCCTCTCGTGACTGGAATTTAGTGGATGGATCTGTACAACCTTGAACATGAAGGCAAACGTTGGAGCCAGTGCAGACAGAGTAATTGTTACCGATTTTCATCAGCCCTATTGATCTGAGGGAAGAGTGTATTAGTTGGTATCTCTAACACTTTGTAGTGTTAAAATTCATCAATACTCATAAATACCAATGTGTAACAGCAGGTGCTGCTGTGATTTAGTGAATCATTATGATTTCTATTTAGTAAATCAGTTGCCATCACTGTTAATGTTTAATTTGTATGTTAGTGCATCACCCAGCAGTACAGGAGGGATGAGGCTGCAAACACATTTTCAGTAAATATGATATAAATACCGTGACTTCTGCTATTCAGTGCAGCCCATATGTTAGCTGTTGATAACTATGATTTTTCTATAAATACAGCATTGTAGCCTGACCTTTAAAAGGATGAGATGTAAAATGGAGAAATTTACTGTGATAAATATCTTTTGAAAGAAAGAGAAAAGGATCTGAATTTAGGATAGAGCAAGGCAAATGGTTATTAGAGATAAGTGTGTGCTTCTCCTAATGAGTTCTTTGGAGGGGCCTGGGTTAAACAAGAAATTCTGATCTTGAGCACGTTTGTTCAGGAGCAGCATTTCTCCTGACAGGAGGGAAAATTCCAAGTCTTGGTGTGTTTGATGGGATTCCAAGGGCTCCCAAGTCTCTGGTAGTGTTGTCACCCAAGGTAAGACTGTAGGAGCTCTGGGGAAGTAGGGCAGCAGGGGACACCAAGGGATGCAAACTGCCCCCACCCTGCAGGCACCCCTGTCCAGAGGGGTCACACTGTGCCTGCAGTTTAATTATTCAGTGATAATTGCTCAGGTAGCCTTGCTTGAGATGGGCTCTGATATTTATAAACCTGAATCCACATAATCCCTCTCAAAGTTTAGGATGGTTTGGGTCATGGCAAGGGTGTCAGTGCCCCTGTGCCAGGGGCTCTGCAGGAGTGAGCACAGAACAGAGGGTCTCAGACTGCTGGAAGTGAGAACAAACATCCCCCTGCAGGGGAAGCACTGCCTGGAGGATTCACATCTCTCACAAAACCCAGAGGGATTCTTCTGTGCTGGAAAAAACCACTCAGAGTGGGTTTTGATCACCAAAGGTGAGAGATTTTGAAGATGATAGCTGAGTAAGTGGGGAAAATCCCCCAGTGTGGCCAAGCTTTCCCTGTCCAGTTCAGAATCCTGCCCATCTTCTGGGCTGTGCAAAGAAGCAAGCACAGGTGCAGGGCTGCAGACCTGCCTGGCAGGGCAGAAAGAAGCAGAAATGTTTCCCAGAAGTGTTTCCCAGGAGTGTTTCCCAGAAGTGTTTCCCAGAGGGATATCCCATCCTTCCTCTCTGCCTGCTGTCCCTGCAGTGTCAGGGTGAACCCAGGACAAGTCCAGCCACCAATAAATGCAGCACAGGAGCCCTGGCTTGGCTGTGTGGGGTGGGTGTTGGGCCTGGACCTGCTTTCTGACAGGTTCAGGGGCAGTTAGCCCAAGGCTAGCATAGAAATAAGGAATGTTCTGCCATATTCTGTAAGTTGGAGGGGGAGTCAAACATTTAACAGACACTGAATCACTTAAGGAGCAGCCAGAATTCAGTTTTCAGAGAGAAATCAAGGGCTGCCAGAACTCCTCAGTTCCAAACCAACTGCCTTATCATTGCTATCCACATTTCTATAAATTTATAGGAGGTCTGAGGTTTAAATAAGCTATTTTACTGGTCAGTGCCCAGCTTTGGGGCTTTCCACACAGGGAGGTGCCACACCCATTAGTCTTCAGTATAATTTTACTGTGATTCCTGTCATCCTAAATACCCTCATTCCCCACCCATAAAGAATCTGCCTGGTGTTTGTTCTTTCTCTTCAAGTGCAATAAATGGCATGGAAAATAGGCTGGAGTATCTATTTATTTTATTAGCTATTTTCAAATTCTGTCAAGCCAGAGTTTAATTATAGTTCTGGTTTTTTGGGTTTTTTGTTGGTTTTTTTGTTTTGTTTTGGTTTGGGTTTTTTTGGTGTTTTTGTTGTTGTTTTTGTTGGTTTTGGGGTTTGTTTGTTGTTTTTTTTTAATGCTGAGGTATAAGAGAAGTCGTTTTGGAAGTGAGCTACTTGAAGTGCCCAATATTGCAGCATTTTACTGAGATAAAAATGTGCTCAAGTGAAATTAAAACCACCTTCCTTAGGTTAAGATCTTATCACTGAAGAGTCAAAAACAAGGGCTGAACTGTGTGATTCTGATAGTTTTGGTTAAAAATACTTCCCAGTGTGCCTCCTGCTAAGTAAGCCTGCTGAAGTAACTCCATGAAACTCAGCTGGGGTGGAGGGGTGGAAATCTCCTGTTTCATTTGCTGCTTTTTCTGCCCTGAAGGCAAAATTCATAACATACAATATGGAAATGCTGGTTCCAGTGACATGTTTTACACCACTATCCAATCTGGTTACAATTTTAATATAAGCATCACATTAGCAAGTGTTTCATCTCCCTAAAATATCTCCCAGTTTTTAATTGTAGCTCCTTAAAGCTTTCACGACAGTTCACGTATTTATTATTTCTTCTTTCCCCATTCTCTCCACCTCCTGCCACCCTCACCAGCTTGGCACATTTCCTTGGCCCTTTGGTGACTGAACTTTCTCTCACTGTACAAAATTATAGCTCAGGCTGTTTTCTCCCAGTCCACAGGAGGCAGGAAGAAGCCTCACATATCATGACTAAGTGACATTTAGCACATTGGGTATAATCGGTTTCAGCCCTCTCCGAGCAGGCACTGGTAGATTTAAGAAGTCAACACAGTAGGAAGTGTCTTACCCACAACAATCTGCCTACTCAGAAACAGCAAGTTGACTTTATTTAATCTGTAGTTCCTTTAAAGTGACAGGGTTGGTAGATGGGAGGCTCGTTTGCATCTCTATTTCTGGCAAGCCTCTTGCTGGTTGTGCTCAGCCGCGCGTTGCTGATCCGGAGCGGGTGGCAGGGATGATGTTATCACCAGCAGCTCCCACATCTCCGAGGAGCTGCTGTGCCTTGTGCTTCCAGGAGACCCTGAACAGTCCCTGCTGCACCCTGGAGGCCCCGATCAATACCTGCC
Organism: Cisticola juncidis; assembly: GCA_013400215.1. Classification (NCBI taxonomy): domain Eukaryota; kingdom Metazoa; phylum Chordata; class Aves; order Passeriformes; family Cisticolidae; genus Cisticola; species Cisticola juncidis. The sequence continues at coordinate 114,494 of VXBR01008586.1, forward strand.
TGCCCTCACTGGTGTCATCCTCACAGGATATTGGCAGCATCCCTGCAGCGGGGGCTCATTAGGAACAGCCAAGCTTTGCCTGCTCAGACCTCCATTCACACAGCATTCTGTGCTCTGCATAATTCCTGGTGCTTAACGTTTTCCAGCAGAGCAAATGAGATGGTGGGATCAGGAAATGTGCTTGTGTCAGTTCCCCTGGGGAGCTGGGCTGTCCCAGCTCACATCACCGAGCCTGTGGTTTATTGTTCACATGTTCTGTGTGCAGGGCCTTCTTTAGAGGTGAAATGTTCAGCAGAGAACTCAGGGAGGCTGTGCTGAGGGTACAGCACGGGGAGTACAGGATAGGGGATAAGGAAGATGGTTTGGAGAGATTTGAGACATGGTTTAAGGGAGGAAATGAAGGCAACAGAACCAAAATCTGATTGTGTTTAACAATTTCCATAGCAGTCATATCCCCAAACAAGTCAGGCCACGTGTGCTCCTAATTACACAGCTTTTAGGGACCAGAGAACAGCAGTGAGGAACTCTAACAGTGACAGCTCGTGTACTTAGAGGGTTAGAACAGTTAAAGGAGTGGGAAAGAGACCTCCAAGTTGCACACTGACCTGGAGAAGGGGCACACAAAGACACTGCCAAGGGGCAGCACAGGTGCCAAGGGCTCACTGCTGGCAGCAGCATGGAAGCAGAAGGAATGTGAGAAAGCAGAAACCAATGATGAGAGGCAGGAGGGATTCCTGTGTCAGGCTTGGCTGCAGCCAAGGGGAGCACTGCAGGGTACAGTACAAAATGTGCAGTGATGTTTTCATGACTCGGATTGCTTTCCCCGACAGTCCCTTTCGTACTGGGAATTACAGAATTACAGATCTCAGTGCCTCAGTGTGCACAGTGATGGAACAGTAACCCATAAACTTCAAAAGGTAGACATAACCTTGGCTTCACTGGGCCTCTCCATGTCTGGAGTGGTTTGGGGGCTGGAGGGGGACGTGGACTGCAGGCTGTGAAATGCAGGTCAGGGTGATCAGCACGTTCAGACCTTCACCAGGTCACACTGGATCCTGTTCAAGTGTAACTTCTGTAAGTGAGGTGGGTGATCTGTATTCCCTGGTATAGACACCCTTTTTTCTTTATTTACCTGTGTTACCCCAGGTTTTCATAGCAGTGATAATGTATTTCCATCTGGAGCATGGGTGCAAGTGCTGGGAAATACAGGGAGACCAGTAACAATTCATTAGGAATTCATTTTCACTGGAAATCTCTTTTAATGATGATCCTTTGGCGAGCTAGCACTCTAATTTTTTCAGTTGACTTGTTATAATGTGTTTTTAACCAGAATATCATGCTGCACTAAATCAAACCCCATATAAAAGCCTTATCACAATGACAAAATTATCATTATTAATCAAACATGGTCATGTTATGGAATGTAACAGGGAATTTCCTTTCTTTTTGTTTTGTTATTGACACCACCTACTTTCCATAAAAATATTAGCTTGCTTTAATTGTGCTTACCAACTCCACATCTTCATCCTGTGCATTACCTGCAGTCTTGCAGGTTGCTTGCAGTGTAAAAGGAACACTTGTCCTCATGATCTATTCCATGTCTAAGAGCTGAGGCAGGGCTGTGCCACTAGCAGGATGTTCTGTGTGGATTATTGATGTCAAAGCAAGTCTTTATTTGCTGTGGAAAATACAAATGTTTCATTTTACCTGCAGTATCACAGGGAGCAGAGATCCCTCAGTGACACTCCCTGCTCTCTGTGTTTGCTCTCACAATCTCTTAATTTCTGCCTTGGTTGCTGTGTGCACCTCATGCTCTCCATTCTCTTTTTTCCTAAATGGGAAACAAAAGACAAGAACAGGAAAAACCAACCTGTGACTCATACTTTAAGCAATTAAATACTGTCAAATACATTTTCCATGTGGTCTCACTCCTGTCCATGGCTCAGGGGCAGCTGCTCCTCTGCATCTTTCAGGCTCCCTGTGCTGGCTTTGCCTGGGCTGGATGTGTTGCATCGTTCTGCCCTTCTCTGGCCCTGCTTTGCTGACAGTTCTCCCTTGTCTCAGCTCTGCCACCCTGAGATGCAGCTGAGTTTTGGGAATCCACAAACTCTAGCAAGGCACACAGTGCCCTAGGCACGTTTCCATGCTGGCTTTCCTAACAGGAGCCAGGCATGAAGAGTGAAAGGGTTTCCAAAAGCCAGTTTGCATCACTGCCTCCTTTTCTCCTGTCCCATCCCTCCCTTTCCATTGTTTGCACACAGCTCTGCCTGTGCACACGGGATGAAATTGGAAGAGCTGATCTGTGTTGGAAACTTGTCAATCCTCCCATCCTGCTCTGTCAGAACAGCCAGGAGCACAGGGATGGGCAGGGATTGTCTGTGGGGTACAGGATTAGGGCACAGGGGACACTCAGTCTGGCTCTGCCCCAGGAGCTTTCAAATCTGCCACTTCCATCAAGAGAGACCCTTTGGGAGGCCACCACTTCAGCTGTGGTGAGGCCTTGGTTCATGGCAGGATTGGGGGTTCCAAGGCTGTGCCTTGAGGAACACAGTGAAATAGGGATGTGATTCTGGTTCCAGTATTTCTTTAGGAACTTTCTGAAAACAGGCAGAAGTGCATTTTCCTTTGTTTACTGATCAATAGTTGCTTCTTGGGCTTGCAGTTATTTGCAGTGCTCACCTTGGGTGGTCACACATCAGGGACCCTGGGTCCACTGTGCAGCCCAGCCACATGCCCAAGTGGCTGCAAACCTGATGGCTGGGGCTGAGGCAGCACTGACAGTAGGAGTTATGCTTATTACATTGATTCTGCAAGGGGTTTTTCTAAAATGTTTGCCACTGCTAGTTTTGATCTCCCCTGATGAACTGTTTAAGGCATCTTTCCAGGAGAGGAGTGTGATAAACAAGCCATGACTTCTATTAGTGCTGGGGCCCTGGTAGGGGCATTGGTGGGAAGGTGGCACTGCCAGTACTGGTCACACTTCAGCTCCATCCCAGCTACAGCACCACATCTGAGGCTTTTGGCCACTGCCTGATGGAAATCATCTGCCTTAGGGAAAAGGCATTTGTCCTTTTTTCTGTCCTAGGTCCAGAGTGAGGCTAAGTCACTTTTGAGTTTCAGAAACTTAAGATACAGCACCAAGGCTCAGGGAGTCAAAGAAGAGGGACCTTTGTCCTCAGAGCCAGATTTTCACATGGAAGGTCCCCAAAGCATTGTCCAGAGTTACCAGCATGCAGTCACACATGAAATCCCTAATGTTCCATATGGATACATTAAAGACTTCTTCTCACTGCCCATTTTCTGACAGCAAGAACCTGGCCCCCAGAGCTGTCAGTATTCTGTGATTCAAGGTATCCCCTGCTCTGAGGTTTAGTTCCACTGAAATCATCCAAACTGCTGCTTGTGAGTGGGGACTGCTGGGGATTGCAGAATGGGGCCCCAGGGAATGCAGAGCCAGTTCAGTGCAGCATGGTGTGTCAGCAAAGCAGGTGATTTTCCACCCTCTCCTCCTCATACTAAACAAAACCAGAATGGAACGTGCAAACCAGAAACACATCCCTGCTAAAAAATTATTAAAGTGTAAATTTCAATGTGCTCTACCTCTAGATATTAGTGGGGCTAATTTGAAAGGGAGATGTGGGAACTGCTAATTTAAATGAAATTTTAAAAAAAAGAGCAATCAGTGTTTGAACTTCTATTAAATATTTTGCCACTTGTGCTGAAGAAACAGTTGGTAATTTTTCAAGTAGAAAGTTGCCACTTTGCAGAGGAAAAACACATTTGACTGCGAAATGTACAGAAATGGTGACAGAGCAGTCATGGTGGGAGCAGGGTGAAATCTGATCTTCAGTCTAACATGATTAACAAAGTAATTTATTTTTCATACGTGTGTATGCAGGGGGTTTCTGTGGTTCTGTTTCAAAGCTTTGTTTGTGTTCCCAAATGGGGTAGAGGTAATTTAGTGTAGAAGGATGGAAATGACCTCTGACTGCACCTTATCCTGCTGGTTTATATTCTGGTGCAGCAGTGAGTAGCCTGTTAATATAGTGTATTTCACACCTCATTGCTGGCCATATTAAAAGTTTTTATCCTAATTCCTTAGTAAATATTAATGTACAGTATTCACTAGTATCCGTCTGTTTCATTTACTTTCCCCATTCTTCTTTGTAATTCCTTTTATTCCCTTTATTCTGTGGTGATTCTAATCAAAGCCAAATCCAGTTGTTTTAATGATCAGTTTTTATGAGTCCTCCAGGCAAACTGCACTGCAGAGATATGACATTGGAGCCCAATATTATTATGCCTCAACAGAAATTATTAATTTAAGGTTTTTGCATATTGCAGGAATTAAAAACATAATAAATCAGCAGAGATTCATTATTCTAAATGATGTATGTAACCTATTAGCCATTGTGTTTGTTTTAACTGTTCAGAATTTGTCAAGATTTTTTAAAAACTTCATTTATGGTTCCTGATGCAAAGGCTGCTGAGGCTGATGTGTACATTGCTGTGGAAGCTGAGTGATCTCAGCTGCTCAGATATGAGACTGACGATAAAGAAAAAAAATTAGTTAAACCCAGAATTTTCAGAGACTTCAGCTGAGGAAAGTAAGTTTGGATTTTCTTATCAATGAGAGTTGGTTGGTTTTTCTCAAATCAGTGAATATAAAAGCCCCAATGTGAACAGTTGCTCCTCAGATCTCTGGTGACAAGAGTGTTGTGGACAAAACCATTTGGACAAGTGGCTCTTGTGTCATTCCTGTCACTGCAGAGTGCAGGAGCTGTTGTCATGGATCACAGCACTGCACAAACACTGATCCCTCCCCCAAAAACCAGAAGTTTCTACTCAAGTGCAGCAACTCCCATTTCAGCAGTCAGTGCTGGCAGCAGGAGAGGGAGGATGAGGACTTGTCCAGGCACCAGCTCTTGGCAGGGATCTGAGCCCATCCTCCCAGGGCTGATCTGTGCTCTGGGCAAGGGGCAGCCACTGGCTCAGTTCCCAGGGAATCCTCTGGCACACAGACACTGCTCATTGTGTTAGAAATGATCAGTGGTGGATTGAGTGAGTGCTGCATCTCACATGGGCAACACGGAGCTGCTGGGTGAGTCCCAGAGATGTGGGGCAAGGCAGGACATGGGGGCAGTTCCTCCAGCCTGGCCTTCTTTCCATAAAATCCCCTTTTGTTCTGAGGTGTTTGACAACCCCTGTCCCCTGTGCTCACTGCTCCTGGCTGCTGCAAAGAGTGGCCAAAGAGTGGCTTCTCACAGGGACAGTGGCTTCTCACAGGGACAGTGGCTTCTCACAGGGACAGTGGCTTGTCACATGGACAGTGGCTTCTCACAGGGACAGTGGCTTCTCACAGGGACAGTGGCTTCTCACAGGGACAGTGGCTTCTCACAGGGACAGGGCTTTGGGACCTGCCTGCCCGTGTGTTTGAAGGCTGATCTGCAAGGGTTGTTCTGGGAGGGTTCCTCTTGCTGTGGCAGGGGCTGGAGGTTCATTCCTGACCAGCAGGAGCACTGAGGGGTCAGATGCTCCCCTGAGTGTGGGATGGAGCAGTGGGAGAGGGGGAGGAAAGGGACAGCAGGAGAAGCCCAGGATCAGAGGGAGGTGGATCTGGGCTCTGCCAGCCACAGTGTGAATGCAAACATGCAAAAAAAAGACACTGGGGTTTGGCATGTGGAAGGGAAGAAATGACTGAGTTCAGATGTTGGATCTTTCCAGAAGCAAGTGGAAGGAGAAAAAATGACTGAGTCAGGGTGTTAGATCTTTCCAGAAGCCCCCAGGAGAGGGCAGGACCCCTGCAGCCACCCCTGGGGTCAGTGCACTCCACAAAGCCTGGAGTGAAGGGAGGTGCAGGGTTCCTCTTCCCCAGGCAGACAGAAGCAGGCACAGCCCTGCACCTCTGCTCCCTGGGAAGGACAGGAATGTCCAAAATGAGAGAACTTTTGGGAAATTGGCCATGTGGGTGAAGGACAGCAGGGCATGGAAGGGCTGTAAAGGGCCTGACTGACAGTCCCTCTGCCCTGCATGTACAGTGTGTGTGCATACACATGGTACCACTAAGGACACGCATAGAAATTCTTCCAAATGAAGCTGAAAAGCAAATGAAGCGAAAAAGATTGTGACTGGCATAAAAAAGACTTCAGTTGTACTCAAAGAAGAAAGCAAATGAAGCTTTTGAGTAGTTTTGTACTCAGAAGTAGAAAGGAGTAGGTTTTGGAGAGGTAAAATGAGCTAGAAACAATGTATATGACATTGAGGCTTCTCACTGAATCAAACATTTGTTGACTGCTACAGAGAGTGGAAATGAAAAATCAAACAGCTAATAAAATTACCTTTTATTCTAGGCTTTTTTCAACTTTGGGAGCTAGCCAAAGTTTTACTCTGTGGTATAGCATATCTTTTAAAGAAATACCCATTTATAATCCTAAAATTATCAGGAATTCATCCAGTGGTTTATTCCTCTGTTATTAAAAGTGTGTGGCTTTTGCCTGCCTAAATTTGCCTGGTTTCATGTTCTGCCTCTGGGACTGTTGCACCTCTGCTAGGATGAAAAGCTTCTTCTCACCAGTTTCCCTTTCCCCAAGTAAGTATTTACTTGGTGATCAGACATGCCTTAACCTAATCTTTGATAAGCTAAATAAATTGAGCTCCTTGAGACTGTCACTGTGAGATGTTCCCATCCCTCAATCAGTCCCAGGACTTGGAGCCATCCAGAATTTATCACGTTCATGTGTGAAGACCAGTGCTGGATGTGGCATTTTGCTGGCAGTGGTGGTGGAATGGATTGGGGTTTGTCCTGCTCTGTTCCTGAGCTGCTGTGGTCCCTTTTCCATGCAGCTGCTGGGTCAGGGGGTGCTGCAGCCAGGCCAGGGGCTCTCCCTGCCAGGCTGCCCAGGGGAGCCAGCAACCCCGGGGCCCCGTGGTGTTCCCAGGGGCTGTTCCTCACTGTTTGTTGAAGATGGGAACTCTGAAACTGGAGTTGGAGATGGAGCAAACACAGGTCCAATCAATATGATTAATAACACACATTCTCCCCTTTATTCCTGAAATGGCTGGTTTGATACATCACAGAATAGTTTACAGTAGCAGGTGCATTTCTGTTGGCATTCAGGTGAACAGGAATGCAAGCTGTTTTAGTTCAGTCTTTACTCTATTTGCCCTGTCTAAAGCATGTGTACACCTTAATTAAATTTCTAACTGCGCCACAAAGCTTATCTACTTCTACACAGGCCCAAATCTGAGGCCCAGTCTGGGATAGCTCAGCCTCTCTCTGTAAGTCACCCTGCTCTTGCTGCAGTTTGTCATGGGAGCGATGCCCTGGAAGGTTCTCACTGATCCTGGCAGACCATGGACCAGCAGAGATGGGCACTGCCAGCATTGCTCTGCAAGGAGCTCTCCTGGTTGTACCAAAAGATGCTCTTCCAGCATCCAAACACTGGTTTTACTCAAAGAAGGAAGCATTTTCTCTGTCAGCAGTTTCTAAAGACTTCTTTTCTTCCTTCTTCATGCTGCTCTTTACTGTCCAGAAAGGCTTTGCCCAAGAATCCCTCTGCACTGACCCTGCCGTGCCTGCTCTGGGAATTCCCATTATGAAAGTCCCTTCCCCAGTCATAGACTGGAAGGAAGGAAGTGATTAGGTTTGTTTGTTTGGGGGCTTTTTTTGCTGGTTGGTTTGTTTTTCTCTGTGGGATCAAGGGCTGGGGAAGGAGGAGGGGGATGGGGCTGGGGTCTAGGTTAAAAGGTAATTATTTTTGTAACAGAATTAAAACCTGAAATACATTGAACCGATTTCTAATACAAACAGGATCAGCATTAGCTTTTAAAGGATTGCTATTATCATTTCAGGACTGCAATGTGATTTAAGCTGTAATAGATATTGATTTCTATATTAGTGTTCTTGCTCCTTGTATTGCATTTCTGCTGCCATCTGCTAAAACAGGAATGGCATTTTTCACTTTATTGACTGGACAGTGAGTTGGAATACTGTATTCCTGCATTCCCTGCATCACCAAGATGACCATATGCTCACAGAGGCTGGGACAAGGCAGCTGCTGGGACATTTGCTTTTTAAAGTTGCAGGAACCAATTAGTAAGTGTATATACAAAGAACTCTTAAAGGGCTTCTAAATCACTTATGGCAAGGCAGAAATTTACTCTAAAGAGTGTCCCAGCTGTTCCACAGGACACTTAGTTTTAAAGAAGTCATTACTGCAGTGTCCTGGTGGTCTGAAGCAGCATGGGCAGGATTGCCCAGGCAGCTGGGTTGGCCTTAGCTGGGCTCCCACAAAAGCAGCAGAAATCTCACCCACATGGGCAAACACAAGCACTGCCATGTCCTGGTGGCACACAGATCCTCCTCCCCAGTTCAGACCAGATTCACACTGGGAATCACATTCTCCTCACTGAGCCACATTTAACCAATCTCAATCTGAGGCCTTCTCTCTTCTCTCTTCTCTCTTCTCTCTTCTCTCTTCTCTCTTCTCTCTTCTCTCTTCTCTCTTCTCTCTTCTCTCTTCTCTCTTCTCTCTTCTCTCTTCTCTCTTCTCTCTTCTCTCTTCTCTCCTCTCTCTCCTCACTCCTCTCCTGTCTTTTTTATTATCTTTATTCTTATTTATTATTTTTAAGATAAACATAGAAAATAATTTTAAAATTTAGAATTAGAATATAAAAGTATAAGGGTATTTTAATTTTCCCAGAAATCTGTCTCTGACTAAAACCCCCTGCAAATGTACAACTGACCATTCCCTTGGTGTATTCCATCAGTCTGTATCCTAGGGACTTCCTAGGATTGCTTCTGAGTTTTGAGGAAATTTATTTTAATTTTTTCTCCCTTTTTAGTCACTCTTGGACAGAAATCAGAGTATGTCAAAAGCCTAAAATTGAAGCCAGTAAATTTTCCACCTTCTATCTGCATTTCCTGATCCCCAAATGCTCCATTTCTCACAGCAGTGGCATTATTGCGAGTAGTTAATTACAAGGGTGAAACATCAGTTTTCCCTGGTGAGTGAGACTCACTATTCCTTCTCACCAAGCAGTGGGGGACAGGAATTAGGGAATGAGGAGCTTTGGAAAAGATTCTGTTCTGCTGTGCCCACCCCACTTGTCCACATCAGGCTGCTGTTACTGACCCCACATGGCAACAAGGAACAGGGAGCTGCAGGAATCAATTCCAGAAGAAAATAGGATATTCCAAAAATACCAGTCATGGGAAGCATAGAAGCAAATTAATTTAAATACTACATACTTTGTAAAAAAAAAAAAGAGTTGGTGTGGGTTTTGGTTGTGTTGGGGTTTTGGGGGGGTTGTTTTATTTTCTGTTTTGTTTTGGTTTTTTTTTTTTTTAATTTAGGAAAGATAAAATCTTTGTCTAAAGACTCTGATCATTTCTGAGCTGTTCAGAAAGGTCAGGGCGAGGCCATCCCACGAGCACCACGCCTTGCCCCATGTGTCAGGAGTTCTGGGAGGAGGAAGGGAGGGTGTCTCTGCATCTGTAGGTGGGAACTGGAGTGTGAGCCCGAGTTCAGTGCCAGGGGAACACAGCCCTGGGGCAAATCCAGGCTATCATCTAACAAACAGCATAAACCCACAGCATTACAAAGAGAGAATGTGGTTTATTTAATTTGTCACTGGGTTTTTGGGCAGGCTGGGTCTAAACCTGGCCTCCTTCTATGCTGTGCCTATCTAAAGCAGCCTCATCATTCCCTGGTCAGCTCTAACCGTGCTGATTCAAGCTCCTGCTGCAGCTTCTGTCTTTCCTCATGTCCTTTTTCTGTCCTGACTTAGACTAAAAGCTTTAGTGTACCAAGTCTGAACTTTGCTCACCTTCCACGAGCTGGCTGCAGCAGTCTGCTGGCATTACCACAGTCCCTCTGGCATTCTCTGAATAAATCCCCTATTTGTTCTTCAGATTAGGAGCAGGTTTTTTAACTCTGTGTTTGTAAAGCTCATAAGCTTGATGCTTTTTTAGCTCAGGACTTGGCCTTGTGGCTACTGCCATTAAAGGTTGCTTTGAGCTCTGTGTGAGTAGTAAATAACCTGCCCATGTTTGCTGGGAAAGCTTCTAATTTATAGGCAAATATGTGAGCAACTCATATTTGGATTTTTAAGCAATTAATTCAAGCTGGGCACAAAGGGAGTGCACGGAGGCAGCTGAACTCTACGTGAGTTTTTGCACCTCTCTCTGAAGGGATTCTCCACACAGGGAATGTCTGCAGCTGCTGCTGTGGGGTGGGGGAGTTTGTCACCCACACAAAGCAGGCTCTGGCCCTGAGCTGTGTGTTTGGGGCGAGGGGGTGGCGTTTGATCCTCTCTGCACAGGGCCAAGGCAGAGTCTAACAAAGCCCAGCCCTGCAGAGTGCCCAGCAAACAGCTCCACTTCCCAAACCATGGCAGTATCTCCTCAGAACCCTTATGGGGGGCTAAATGCAAATTCTTGGAAAACCAGAGTTGCTGTTATGTTATAAATCCTTAACACTCTGAAGATGTTTTTGTGCCCAGCTGCTGTAACAGGACAGGGCCTCATAGTCCTCCTGTGCATTTGTTCTCCAGATGGCAATGGACAGACACAGCAAATGGGTCATTTTTCCAGGGCTACAGGGCTTTCTTTGAGGGCAGGGGATGGGATGCACCTCCTGGGCATTCCAGCCTGAGCCCCTGGCCCTGCAGCAGGGCCTGTGTGTCACTGAGCTCTGCTGCTGAGCACAGCCTGCAGTTGGGAATGTTTATCATCCTGCTCATAATGAAGCCATTACACTGCAGTCACAGCTCTGAATTGCAGCTAATAGATTTTCATTTTGTTTTCTCAGTTAAGTCATATTTGATAAATGCAGAAACGTGGAGGGAGCAGCTTATCTCAAGTAGACAGTTTCTCTTTAAATGGGTGCCTCGAATGTGCCTTGCATGAGGATTTTTGGAAAGAAAAAAGGGATTCTGCAGGAAATCTTTACAGATATTAAATTGCAAACCCAGAGTATCCACTTGCTGAGTACAAGTCTTCTCCCTTTTAGGGATGTGTTGACTTGAAGCTGTTGAAGATAAATGTTCTTTCCTTTGTGCATGTGTACCTGTACTCGTGTACTTGGGTTTGTGTGCAGAAATTGAATAGTGTTGGGTATGATGTCCTGTGCAATGCTTTCTGTGTGTATAAAAGACTGGCTTTAATGGATCTTGCTCAAATTCCTTTATAGGAAACAGACAAAACTCCATTCCTTGCTTCTCAGCAGACAAATGCATAAGGATGTAGTTTTTCTTGGATTTCTTCTCTTTTTCTCTTATTTTAAGCTGAAGTGGAACAGGGTACCCTGAAAAATGACAGCACCAACATGTGGTGCATCTTTGCCCTGGGTTGTCCTTCCAGAATAACTTGGAAAATGTTTTTGGTACAAAGCCCCTCTACATATGTCACACAGGGAACTGGAGGTAGTTTTTCTTTTTTTTAACCCTTGCTCAGAAGGTTCTTAGCAGAGCTAAGCCAGCCTTCCCTGACAGACTGCAGCTGAGCCGGTGTCCAGAGCTATCCTGGGCAGAGCTGTCAGCCCTTCCCAGCCTCGAGGCTGGAACATGTAGGGCTGTTTGGGGTGAATGTTCAAAGGCCTTTCCTAGCTGCAGGAGGGTTTCCAGGAGTGCCCAGGGAAACCCACAGCAGGCTTTGCAGCAGTGACCAGGGGTGGCAGGGAGATTGTCAGAGTCCAGGACACCCCTCTGGCCACCCTGGAGGGTTTGGAGACCGGACAGGGGGTCTGGGGTCTGTCCAAGGGGGTCAGAGCCTCACACAGAGCCCAGGAGGACACTGCCTCTGATCCCTGCCATGGCAGTGAATGCCCACAGTGTATGAAGAATCACAAGCTGAGAGAATTCAAAATAAGCAGTATTTAGTTTATCACAGAGTGTAAATATAGAATTTAGGATTTTTAGTATAAGGGCTTGAAGAGGCAAGCTGGAGGAATTGGGGAGTGGCCCCTGTGCTCCTTGTTCTTGCTCTCGTCCCCCATCTTTTGCTGAGTTGGNGAGATCCCACATGGGGCATTCCAGACCCCGTTCCTGGGCAGTGGCAGCGAGCCTGGCACGGGCCCATCGTGCTCCTGGCCCCGCTGCTGCCAGGCCAGGTCAGGGACAGTTCACAGACCAGGCCAGGGACAGCTCACAGCCGTCCCTCCGCTCCACTCACAGCCCTGTGTGTCTGCTCTGGCCATGCCCACTCTGGCTGCACAGGGTGACTCTGAGTGCTGCTCACTGGATCAGGAGGCTGAAGTGTTTCTGTCACAGCCGCCCCTCTCTGGCAACAGTTGTGCCATTGTTGGCCACGCTCCTGTGGTCCTTTTTTCTTTTTACCTCCCTCCCCTTTTGTTCGCTCCTGGGCTTCTCCTCTCACCCCTGTGCTGCCCCATGTGCTTTCCCAGGGTTTCCTTTCTCAGTTCTTTATTCTGCCCCCTCAGCTCGTTCCTTTGCTGATGGAATTCTCTCTGCAGTGTTCCTGCTGCAGGAGATGGGTTTGGAAGGCACATCTCTCCTTGGCTGGGCTTTGGGCTGCCTGAGCCTTCCCCCATGTGCCACATTTGTGCTCTGCCCACCTCTCCTGTCCCTGTTCCCACGCTGTGTGTGCGCAGGCTGCTGTCTGTCTGTCTGTCTGTCCCTCCTCAGTGACCACAACTGGCCCCAGGCTGTCTCCTCCAGTGACCTTCACCCCAGGCCAGACACATAAAACAAAATTAGCCACCATCCCAGATCTGGATAAACAAGGCAGCCAGCAGATCCTGTGAACTGTGAGCTGTGCACCTATAGTAATGTGACCTCAGACCATTAAAATCACATACTTTGGTCTGGTGTAGGATTTGTATACAAATGTTGTACAGAGACACTTTATAAGAGCTTGGTGAAGAAAAATCTGGCCTTGGATTTCCATAGTACGGGGTTTAAGATAAAGGAATTACAGTTTGAGAGAGTGTTTGTTGAAATTCCTGGTGAGTTACACCAAGTCAGTCTGTTTATCAGAGCGCTGTCATCTTTGTAAGACTAAATGATGGGAAAAAAAATCCCTCATCATGAAAAAATTGATTAATCTCCTACACTGTTCTTCCAAATGTTTTGTTGGATCATGACATACACAAAACTGACCTTTGGAGGATTTTGCTGTGAACTTGAGAGAGCTCTGGCTTACCTGAGAGCTTCTGCAGTCACAGACCATTACTTCACCTTGCAGTGCTGCTGGGAGGAAAAGAGCACAAGCTGAGTTCAGGCACACAGTGTGAAAATCCTGCTGAATGTTTTCAGCAGAGTCTCCAGCCACAGTTGCGTTTCTGTGTACCAGTGATGGGGAAGGCAAACAGCATTGCCCTGTTGGGGCTGGAAGGTTTCTCCCCCTCAGAAGCTGCCAGCATGGGCGTGCCAAAGATTTGTGTGTGACAGATCTGTGTGTGAACCCTGAACCTCTGCCCTCCAGGGCACTGCAGGGCAGCAGTGAGGGAGGAGGGATGTGCCAGAGGCCCTCTCCTGGCACGCCAGGCTTCAGGAATGGGTGGGCACAGTCCTGGCAGGCGCTGAGCCCCTGCTGCCCCCAGGCATGGAGCTGATACCTCTAAGGTCAGTCTGTGTGTCCTGGGCAGGAGCGTGTGTGACAGCACCAGGAACACTCCATGTGTGACAGCACCAGGCACACTCAGTGTGTGACAGCACCAGGAACACTCAGTGTGTGACAGCACCAGGAACACTCAGTGTGTGACAGTGACAGCATCAGGCACACTCAGTGTGTGACAGCACCAGGAACACTCAGTGTGTGACAGCACCAGGCACACTCAGTGTGTGACAGCACCAGGCACACTCAGGGGAGCTGCTCAGGCCCTCTGGGATGTGCTGTGCTGCTCAGAGGGTCTGGTGCTCCCTCAGGGATGCCCAGCCCATCGTGGGCACACGCAGCAGTGACACACTCAGAGTGGCAGAGAACAGCCACCTCCTCAGGGGCAAGGAGAGAAAAGCTGGCTGTCTGAAAAGAAAGTGTGCAAAAGTCCTAGGAATTGGATATTCACACCCAAAAAATCCTGAAATCTTTGATTCAAAGCTAAGTGGCAAGAGTCTTTTCACTGAAGCCAGTAAAGCTGGATTAAAACAAATAAGAGGTGATTCACACTAAAACTGTCCAATTCTTCTTTTCCTTTCCTCATACAACACAGGCACTAACATTTGTAGGGAGTCAAATGCTTTTTGTTTCTGTGCAAAAGTTAATTTTGTCCATGCAAATAGTTGCAGCTGCAATATTTTATTATCAGTTGTTTTGCACTTTCCATGGAATTCAAGCTTTCTATGTGCACTCCCTTTTTTTTTCTTTAATTCTTCTGTTTCATTGAGAGCAGCTTCCTGAGACCTCACACACAGGGGCTGATGTCTGTGCTGGTGTCTCTGCATGGCTCTCAGCACTGGGACACACTGCCAGGAGATCCCTCTGGAGCTGGCAGAAGCTGATTTGTGGCAGAAGTGTCCCAAAATGACCAGGCTGTCCCCATTCTGCAGGGCACTATCTCTGTGATGTTAATAGGATGTAAATACTGACTTGAGGTGTTCGGTGCAGTAAGGATTTTAATTAAAATATGCTTCCTTCAGTAATGTGGCTTAGATAAAATCAAACTCTTGGACAACTTCAGTAAAGAAATGTTTCCCACAATATTTGTAAATATGTGGTGGAACTGGTTTTGATTTTTAGTGCAGATACAAACCTTAATTTATTTTCTTGTTTCCACTACATTAGCAAATCTCTGGAAAAAAAAATTAAGAGTTTTCTGTGTCATTCATTCATTCATTCATTCAAGTTTATCATCACTTGATGTCTTCTACAACAAAGAATCAAATCCATGAGATTTTTTGGTGTATTGATGACTGCTTTCAGTTGAAAAGTATTTAAGACTATTTACATACAGTAAATATGCTGCAACAGTATTTTGCTGTCAAGGCTAACTATTTAAAAAAACCCACAAGTTTCAATCAAACTTTCCAAATTTCCTTGAGGCTTTTGAACTTGCTAGAAAATGTGATTTTCCTCTTACAATTCCATTGATACAAGCATTGAAGAATCACGCTTCCCTATATATGGAATTACTTTTAGCAAAAAATACAGAATTTATCCCCTATTAGTACAGAAAAGTAACCTTTTGATTAAATGCTAACATGAAAAATTTGGGGGGAGATTCAGTAAGACCCTCATCAATCATCACCAAACACCAAGAACCTCAGCTGTGCTTTTTCTGTTCTGTTTTTTAAGCAGGAAAAAGATTAGTTCATAGAAACCCTTTGCTGTCAGTCCCCCAGGATTAATCTGTTTGCTGTGCAGAAGGATGTAGGACATCCTTAAAGAACTGGGTTGACTTGTCACTGTTGTATCTACACTTCCACAGTGATTTTATTCCCTCACCAACCCTGTGGGAGATAAATCCCTTCCACGGGGCTGGAAGTGGGGTCCAGAAAAATCAGATTTGCCAGATTGTGACTGGAGCTACCCTGGGTATCCAAAGGCTGTGCCCTGCTTGTCCTGGCCCCACAATCCAAGGATGAGCTGTGTGTTGCTGCCAGGCCCTGGTGAGACACAGCACATCTCTGCAGCCTCATTTGGAATGTTCCCCTCATCCCTGGGAGAGTTTGGGCTTTTTCACTGCTGCTGTGGAGTCATTTAGCAAAGGAGATTCTGGATCACAGCAGTCACCACACACTCCTGAGCAGGCCTGGACAGGAGGGTTCCCCAAACCTGCCTGAAGTGTTTGACATTTGGTTTGAAATAGCCTTGATTTGCAAGGCTGATGTTCTCAGTAGGTGCTAGCTGGGGACGTTTGTTTGGGGAATTGCTTTGCTTTGCAGTCTGATTTTCTGGGGCAGTGTTTGGGATACAGGAAATGTTTCTAGAGAGAAGTTTCCAGTCCTTTTGCATGTGTTCTGTGGCCTTGCTGGTGACATGTCCATGCTGGGTGGCAGCCTCCTTCTGCCAGAGGTGTCATCTTTGGAAGCAGGTCTGTCACACAGCCCCTTCAGATCCTTCCCAGCCTGGCTTTTCTGTGCTTCCCAGACATCACCCAGAGATGATGCTATTCCAGTTTACAGGACTTTTCTCATCCCCTCTGTGCCTAAAGACTTGTGAGAGAAAGAGCAGAGTGCTGCCCTTCATGGGAATTGCAGATAAATCCCAGCAGGGATGGCAGCAGCAGGGAGGGGAGCAGTGGGGTTTCTCAGCTTGCGTGGTTCAGCTGGGCTGGCAGAGCTCCCTGGTGTGTGGAACTGGGCAGGGTGACAGTCCCCAGTGCCACTGCCCAGGTGTGTGCCCTGTGTTCTGCTGGGCACTCACAGCTCTCACCCCAGTGACCCCTGGGCTCTGGGGACACTGTGCCATGTCACCATGAGATTTTCCTGGTTTGCTGAGCGTTCATATTAAAGTAGAAGGTTTGAACCTTCTCACACCTATTCATGTAAACAAGGAGATTGTGTTCTACAAACATTGCCATTGTTTTCACACTCCTTGCTGGGACAGACAAGACTGTGTGACAGTTCCCTTGACCAATGTAGCTGAGAGGTGGGAATGCCACTCTCCAATCCATGGGCACCTTGCTAAAAGTATAGAATAGGAAGAAATAAACAAAGCTGAGGATTCTCCCTGCTGCTCTCTGATCTCCGGGCTCTGTGTGTCTTTTTCTGGTGAGGATCACAGCAACAGTGCCACTGTGTGCCCTGTGTTCTGCTGGGCACTCACAGCTCTCACCCCAGTGACCCCTGGGCTCTGGGGACACTGTGAGTTATTGGATCCCATTGCAGGGAAGGGATGGGAGCTGCCAGGGAGGAAACCACTGATATCAAATCAAACTCCTGATGAGTTTTGGGGGGTGCTCGTCATCCAGGCAGGTTTGCTCTAGAGGGAGGTGGCAGATTCAGGACAGAACATAATCCCTGCTGTCAAATGGCAATTATGAGAGCAAATACCTGTCTGTACTCATTTGAGCTGGCTGCTGAGCAGGTAACAGCAGTGTGCAGGATGTGGCCCAGGGAATGTAGAGAACTGCAGGATTTCATAACATTTTTCCTTAAAAGCCACAGAACTGAGAGGTACTCTGTCTGCTTCACAAATGTGTTCATTTCTGAGCCAGACCAATATGCAAATTGTATTTCTGATAGAGATAAATTAGCAATAGAGGTTCTGAATGCAGTTGGTTTGAGGGTTTTCTGCCTGATGGCACATTCCCATAGGAAACTGAAAGCCACCAGGTCTGTCAGGGGACAGCTCACCAAGCTGTCACAGCCCAGGTTGTTGTCAGGGGTATTTTGGGATGGGCACTTCTCCTCCCCATTGTCCCCGTTCTTCTCCTGCTTGGCACCCTAGGTTATATTTCAAGAAGGATTAAATGCATTGGAGCTTTTTACTGGAGGATTCTGAAGGTTTATTTCCCCTCAGGGACTCTTTTGAGCTGATAAGTGACTTCTTCAAGAGGGGGAAAAAATCTCCTTTCAAATCTCTTTTATTTTTGAGGTTCTGTTAAAGGAGTGGGCTCCTCTGTGCTCTCTTTCATGCTCATACATAACACAATGTGATACCTATCAGACTGCATAGAAAAGTTGCTGGGTACAAGCAAAAAGTGCCCTCAGCCTTCCTCTCAACAATGTTTTTAATTTGGAGCAAGTCACAGGCCCTTATTTCCCCCCAGATTATTCCAGGCATCTCTCCAGTAAAAATAAGGAATTCATATTTTGAGATGCCAGAAGTCTCAAGGGACAGATTTTTCCATCAAGCCTTTCTTTTGATTTAGGCCCTGCTCCCCACATTTTCCTGTCTCTTTGGTTTGCCACTTTGCCACTGAGGGAAGTCACCTAGGAGGGGATAGGGAGAAGATTGTCAAGGGATGGGGTTGGGTATCACATGAAGTTCCTTTGCTTTCAGAGTGCAAAGAAGCATGAAACTGATGCCTTTTTGGGGCTTACCTAGACACAGAGGCCAGAAAACATTAAAAGGATAAAAGTGGATATATTTACTGAAGGGCCTTCAGGTACATTGAGGGCAGCCTCCCCAGGGGGCTACACCCAAACATGGACAATGGTCAAGAGTTTTTCAGACATATATTTGGTCCATTTCCATATCAGGGGTTAATTCTCCAATTAAAGATTCAGGTAATTAAGTCATTTACCCCCAGTTTGCTCCTCCCAATTCACTTTTGTTTACACTTTCAGGGCCTGGGACAGGGAGGTGCCCTTGAGTCCCAGGGTTAGAGAGGAATTGTTCTGTCTGAATAAAATGAGAACAGCAGCTGATAGGCTGTGGAGCTTTAAAGTTACACCCTAAAGAACTGCAGGATTACAATATATGAAAAATATAAAAGCTGAACTCCTAAGGCATCCTAGGAACAGCCCCACTCTGCCTCCTGAACAGAAGGGGATGAGCAGCCCCTGCTCTCCACACTCACCCACCTCTTCACCCCCACCCCGTTTGTGGTGAGTGATTACCTGGGTTGTGACAGTGCTGACAAACCCAGCTGCCAGATAAACCTGAGCAGAGCAGACAGCAGTAATGCACTGGTTTGTTCATTTGATTTACATTAGAGTGGGTTTATAATGACCATAAATGATTGTTTTTACAAGAGGTACATAAACAAGTAAAATTGAAATGACTGCTCTGCGTGCTACTGCACATTCCTAATGCTGCATTTCTACGTTTACAAATGAATTCTTTCACTTGCAGTGGCTGATTGCTGCCAGCAGGAGCCTGTGGTTGTGCAGGGTGGCAGTGCCTGCTGTGGTGGTGGGTATGGGGAAGGCCATGCCATTCCCCAGAGAGGGGATATGAATGAGAGCTCTGGGCTTGCACAGCCCCTCTAAAGCTCAACCATCCTTTGTCTTCAGAACAGCTGACACTCCCTATTTCTGTGCATTCATCAGTGTTCTCCCTGCTCTGGATGCCAGGCCAGCACTCCAGGAAGGTCCCCTTGTGCCAGGACAGTGCCCCCCAGCAGAGCTCCCTGCAGACAGCCTTTCCCAGGAAAAGGGCTGAGCTCTGTTTGCACACAGGTGTCATTGTCATTGTCATTGTGGCAGTGCCAGGCTGTGCCCACCCTGCCACGGGACTTGGGCTGTTCCCTTCAGCACACAAGGAACCCAAAAACGCTTGGAGCACACAGGAGAAACTGCACTTTGACTAGGGGAAGCAATCAGGATGTGCAGAAAGACAGAAGCATCAGAGGAAAAACCAAATTGTTTAGAGATACCTGAGGAAAGAATCTTCATTTCCTTCCAGAGACTTGGGCCGAGTGTCCCAAACCAAGACACAAGTAAATAAGTGTTGAAGAGGGCAGGAATGGGGACAAAGATGAGGACAGCACTAAGACCAGACATGTACAAAGTGGCTTTAAAATGTTAATTGCATTGTATACTTGGTCAAGCATGAAGTTCTCTTTACATAATCATTCAGTGTATTTCAAGGATAATAACCTAACAGTGTAGCAGGTGGGATAAAAAGCAAACTCCTAGCCTGTGCAAGAGGGTTTGATGTGTGTGCTGCATGGTGATCTCCAGATGCTGAGGGATATGTTACCATTGGAGACCTTTATTTCTTAGAGGCAGCTTGGATGGCTTTGTAACTTCTCACAGGTGCTGAGAATGTCTGAATTCAATAGATGTTTGTAGGACATCTATCAGATTGTGCTTCAGGAACCTGGTACTACTCATCCCCGCTGTAGGGAGAAATAAAAAACCCCAGATCACACACACAGAAATACTGCACTTATTGAACCTTCACTGTATCACATCACATGTGAAACTTCTCCTGGACTGCATCATTTGGGGAAGGCTATTTCATCTTGCTGTTTCCTGTCTGTTTGCTGACAGCTTTCTCCACTGTAACTCTGCTTTGATACCTCCAGCTTGGACTTCACTGCACCTCACTAGAGCAGCAGCTGGTGTGTACTTCTGTCATCACAGCTGATTATTACTGTTTATTTTTCATTCCACTTTTTTTTTTTTTTTTTTATGCCCATCCTGTTTTTAGCAAGGACAGGCACTCAGTTATGTACACCCTAGCTAATTACAGTAAATGAATGATCCAAATATTGCTGGAGCCCTGGTGTTAGATCAGACTGTACAAACAGAACAAAGACAATCCAGTCCCTCATCAGATATTGTGGGCTAAGAACCACGAGCTACATGTGAGCTGCAGGCTTGAAAGCCAACATATCATCACCCCCAGTTTGATTCTGACTCAGACATATGGTAAATCACCTTTGAGTAAATGGCCACGTTTGCAATGAAGTGACATTTGGAATGAAGTGACATTTGGCTGCACCATTTTTGGCTTGAAGGATGGAAGTAAAGTGCTCTGAAGTGACTCTGAAGGCCACTGCAGGTTTCTGCTGTGCCCACCACCTGGATCCTTTTAGCCACTTTATGTCTTGTTATTTCATCTGAAAAACGGGAATGATACTTCCCAGGAGTGCTGCCTATTTGCTGTTTGTAATATCAGTGAAGACTCAAAATAAAGACTTTTTAGGAATGTAAAAAGTTACTTCTTCCATTGATTATTCTGAAATTACTGTCAAGACAGTCATGCTTTGATTTAAGAACTGCCAGGGTCTCTTGTTACCTGCTCTAGGGGGTCAGAACACTTGGCAGCTGCTGAAATGGTTTTCCATCTGCCCAGGTCTCTTTAACACGTGTACTGTAGTGCTGAGTAACTCAATTCATTCCAGCTTATGTCATCTTGGATCTTTCTTCAGGCCAAACTGAAACACTCTTGCTCACAATGAGTAGTACCACACTCCATAAAAAGTCTCATTGATTTCAGAAAGGCTTCCAGTGATGTGTTGTACTATTCATTGTTAAGGCAGGGAATAAATATCTCACTCTGTCTGTACAGTGAGAGCAACAGAAACTGGAGGATGGGGAGTGGGAATTACAGAGACAAGGAAACCTTTCATTTTAAAGAGATGCAAAGAAAACGTGATTCATCTGAATGTCTTAACTCTAAAGAAAAGCTTTCACTGGCAAATGATAGAATGTAGTATAGTGGCTGACATTTGTAGTGAAGCAGAATTTAGAAATCTCATAACAAACAAGAATATAAATTACTTGGCTGTTGCATCATAAATTTTACCTAAACAGAGGAAATTCAACTGAAGTATGGCTTTAACCACTGAAGAATTCCAGGATGTAAAAGATATGGTGTTTCTGGGAGTGAGGCAAGCGTTTGTTTGGGTTTAGTTGCATTCATTTTCTGTCACATTTTACAGGCAGTCCTTCAGAAATTACATAATACACTCACAGCACAGCTTCAGAGCTGTTGAAAAAAACAGGGGTTTAATTTAGTGGTTTTAAAGGCTACATAAGGACATAATAACCCCTGAGTCAGAAGTATTTTATACCAGTAAATGTTTTGACCTTTGTTGCTCAGGCCCTGCCAGAACAAACCCCCTCTCCTGGTACACCCAGTGCTGAGCAGTGCTTGGCACAGGCTGGCAGATTGCCTGGGGGGACACAGATTTACCTGCAGGAGGAGGTAAAGAGGTGCAAGAGCCCCCAGCTGCATGTGCAAGATGCAGGTTTATAAAGAAAAATGCAACTGTGTGTGCCATGCTGGTTTAGACCAAAACACAGGGCAGAAAACAGCTGTATCTTGATGTTACCATGAGATTTCTGGTTTTCTGAGCATTCATATTAAAGTAGAAGGTCTCACTTTCTCATGCTCTTTCACATGAACAGGAGATCGTGTTTTGTAAATATTGCCATTGTTTTAGCATTCTCCTCCAAGAGAGGTTGTCTGACAGTCCTTTTGGCCAACTGTGGATGGGGTGGGAATACCACCCTCCACTCCATGGTCACCTTTCTGAAAGGATATAATGGGATGTAATGAACAAAAGGCAGATTTCCTCTGCCCTGCCTGCTCTCTCTCAAGTTCCAGGTCTCCCTGTGGTGATTTCAGTGTGGCAAACACCTGTACCTTCCCTCCCATCCCAGTGCCATCCCCACACTCCTGCACAATCCCCTGCTCCCTCCACTGCACACAGGAGGAGCAAAAATGTTCCCATTCCCATCTGTCCCTGGGTGCTGACGTTCCTCTGTGCTGCCTCTGAGTGAGGATGGGCTGTGCTGAGGGCAGGACAGGCTCTCCAAGGAAAGCTGTCCCATGTGCTGAGCTGGCTAAAATCAGTGGTGTTGGTTTGCTGATGTGTGTGCTGTGCTGGTTCAGGCAGTGGGACACACCTGGACGTGTTTCTGGCTGTGCTGTGCCAGGACAGGCAGTGGAACACACCTGGACGTGTTTCTGGCTGTGCTGTGCCAGGACAGGCAGTGGAACACACCTGGACGTGTTTGTGGCTGTGCTGTGCTGGTTCAGGCAGTGGGACACACCTGGACGTGTTTCTGGCTGTGCTGTGCTGGTTCAGGCAGTGGAACACACCTGGACGTGTTTCTGGCTGTGCTGTGCCAGGACAGGCAGTGGAACACACCTGGACGTGTTTCTGGCTGTGCTGTGCCAGGACAGGCAGTGGAACACACCTGGACGTGTTTCTGGCTGTGCTGTGCTAGGACAGGCAGTGGGACACACCTGGACGTGTTTCTGGCTGTGCTGTGCTAGGACAGGCAGTGGGACACACCTGGACGTGTTTCTGGCTGTGCTTTGGTGGTGCAGGGCAGCCAGAACTGCTCAGCTGTGCTCCCTGGCCCTGCCTCAGCACGGCAGGGGGATTTTCCTGGAGATGCATTTCAAGGTCTTGTTTTTAATGGGAGTTACAGATCCTCAGCTGGTCTGAAAACAAGACAAATTACCTAGACACGCCCTTGGAATGTCTTTGGCTGATGTTTGCAATTGCCTATTTCCGATTGTTTTTGGCTGTAGAGTGATGAAGTAAGCTGATGAAAGTTCAGCAATCACAATCTCATGCGTGCTTTATTATTTCCATTGCTGCTGCACCCAGAATCCCCAATTAAAGCAGTTATGTTTGTAATTTGGGTGGAGTCTTTCCTTTTCAATAGGTAAGCGAAAAGACAGTAATGAATTTTGTACCAGGCTGCCTCTGCCTACTCAGCTTTCATTTAAAGCAGACTGTCTCTGGGAAGGGAAGAATTAAAGTACTGGTGGCTTTCAGGTGGACAGGTAAATCAGACTTTCAGTTGTGTTTGTGATTTTGCTGCCTTGAAGTTTTCCTGGAGAGCTGGTAAAGCAGAGAATAACCTTCCTATACAAACCCTGACTTTAATCAGTCCTTTTGTGACTCTAAGCCAAGCTCATCTTTCAGTGACATCCAATTCAGCCCAGTTAATTTTTCCTTGGCACAAGTCACTATTGACAGTACTCAAATAATTAATATTTTCATAAAATCATAGAATAACTTGGGTTGGAAGGGACCTTTGTTAAAGGTCATCCAGTCCAAGCTCCTGCCTGAATGCTTAGGTACAGGGTTTAGGGTTGTACTTGGCAGTGCTGGGGTAGAGGTTGAACTTCATGGTTTTCAAGGTCTTCTCCAGTCTCAGCAATTCTATGGCTTTTGAAATGACCAGAAAGTCATTTATTTTTTTCTTTAGTTAGCAGATTAAAGAGCAAGGCTCCATTGTATTTAATTAGAAGGAAATAAGAAGAAGGAATGTCTTGAGAAAACGCACGAAGTGAAAAAATAAATAAAAATCAGGGTTTGATAGAACCAGCAGCTGTTGGGCTCCTGAGGTGCTGTGGCCATGCCCTCCGTGTCAGTCCCAGATGCAGGGTGAGGTGCTCACAGCCCAGCTGGCAGTGCCAGGCAGGAGGTGCCGCTGACGCACGGCGCCCGCCACGCGCCCGGCGCGCTCCTCGTGAGGAGCTGCCTCTCCAGCCTCCCTCTCGGGCACATGGCCAGAGCACTGAGCTTTGAAAAGCAGGATTGTTCTGGGAGGGGTGGCAGCTCCACGCAGCCATTTGCTGGAATGGCACATCCATCATCTCCCTGTAATCCAGGGCTGCGTGTGCTCACATCACAGACACTGCTCTTTTCACCGGCTGAGCGCTGCAGCGCCTGCCAGGGAATCGGGGGGAACTGGCCAGCCTTCAAGATTTCTTCACAAGGACTTCTTAATCAGCTCCCATGCCTCTGTACTCTCATGGCTGTGTGTCTGGTAATTTGCTGTACTTTATGTACACTCTGTTCATCATACAGATTGGCTTTTTACTTTCTGCTGCAATTCCTCTCACTTTGCCAACACCTTGCCATTTGCAGCTTTAATGCCTATCGATAGCACTTCATCAGCAATAGCTGCCAGTGTGTATTCTTTTTACAAGATGTTCACCCTTGGTTTTTATAGAGAGTTACAAATTTAGTCACAAACTGATTGAATACTTCATTTTCCCTTGCTTTTTACATGGAGTAGATTCATCAAAAGGAATGGATCAGTAGAAAATGGAGAACAGCTATAGGGAAGCTTGTCTAGGATGGATTCGTGTCCCAGGCCAGAGTCAGCTCTGACAATCCCAGCCCTGTGGGCCTGGTCTGGGTTTAAAACCTTCACCAAGAGGGTTTTCACAGCATCCCACGGGCAGCTGCCTGCACAGCCCTAATGCTGGTCCTCATCCCACTGCCAACACAGCTCCTAATTTGATTTTCCTCTGCTCTGGGAATCTTCATTCCACAGACTGAGCCACAGGAACCTGAGCAATTGCAATGTTAGTGAAGCCAGGGCAGAGAAGACATTCAATACCTCAGTTTCTGTAGTGTCCTCTGTCACCCTGAACCATTTATCACATTTCTCCTGGTCTCCCTTTCACTGGTGATGGGTCTTTCCTGTGGCCCTTCACATCCGTGCCACTTTCACTGCAGTTGGAGGCTTTGCTCTCCTGTTTGTCACCATGTGCCCCATCCCACCATCCCCTGCCTCTCCTTTTCCTTCTGGCTGAACAGGGGGACAGCTGATTCAGCTGTGTGGGGCCACTGCTTCTCTGCCTGCCCATGCTCTGCCACACTAATTGGAGACAGATCGGTAAAATTCTTTCTCTCTGACAGATGTCAGTTTTAAGCAAAACCTATTCCCAAAAAGCATCACAAGTCCAGAGCAAACTTCAGGCACTTCTCCCAGTGCATTTTAAATGCATGTTGGTGTAAGGATTGTAACTCACAAGTCAAGCAATTTGCTTCGAATGTTTTAATGGAAACTGGAAAAGTTTTGGAAAACTGGAAAAGATGGAAAAGTGAGGTGGGGAAGAGATTGTGCATCAGCCCATGTACAAGGAGATTTTTGCTCCTAAGGGATGATACTGCAGCAATCCTGGCATAAACAAGGCTTGGTATTTTACAAGGAAGCCACGTTATTGGTTCCATTAAAGCTGCACAGAGTTGCGTGACCACTGTCACTCCACAGCAATTTTTTTCATTTACTGTCAGTGGCAGAACTAAACTGCCTTTTGATATTCAGTGAGGTGCAACAATTTGTTGCAGAGAAACAGATGCAGGATGGTATCTTTTCCTGCCTTCTCCCACTCTGTAGCTAGAACTAAATGCTTTGAGTGTTGCAAGGTCTCATCTCACAATATCTTCCACATTTTGGACTAGCCCTGGTGGAACTGAGGGGTTCTTTTGGCTGGGTGACACATCACAGGAGTATTTCTGTTTCCTGTTCCAGCAGCCTTGAGCTGCTTTCAGCTTTGGAGATGTCAGGAGCCTGTAGTGCTTGAGTGTACCTTGAGGTCAGTGGTACAGGGATGTCTCACTGCACATCCCAGACTTGGATACGCACATTTACAGTTGGAAAAGATTCAGTGAAATGATTAGTTCTATCTCTCCTAATTATTTTGAATGGTTCTAATGTAAATTTTTAACTAGAGGGCTGTAAATCTGTGGGGTTTTCAGTTTAGGGTTTGATGGCAACCTTATGGATGGCTGGTAACTTGGTAACTGTTTTGGGTACCAGTTAATGTTGGGGTTTAATTGAATGTTAAGATTGTTAAGATGTTCTTTGCTGCCCTTTAATTACCATTGTTTATATCTTCCCATTTTTGATTTGACAGTGGAGCATGAATGCTCCAGCCAAGATCACAACCTTGGCTATGTAGGTGCACAGAAATTACTGTCCATGTCCTGAAGAGCCCACATGGGCCAGTAAAGAAAAATGGATGGTTGTGAATCATCTTCTGAGCTCCTTTTCTTTTTATAGTTCATGGCTCAGGGAACACTGCTCAGCAGCAGTGGTTACAAAGACTCTTCCATGCACCTTGCACTGCCTCTGCCTCTCTGGGAAATGGTTACCTGTGCTTTGTAAGGCACCAATCTTTGTGCACCTTTGTTTCACATCTCTGATCTGTCTGTAAATTAGGTGAGTTTCCTGGCTGCCTCAGTTTGCAGCGCTTTCTCCATCATCTGGCTCCAGTTGTGTGATGCTCACATGCTGTCTCTGAATAAATGTTCTTTGAAGTGATAAAGCTGAAAGATGCCTTAGGTAGCTACTTTGATACAGCTTCAATCAGGGAGAGCACAGTTGAAGTATAAAGGTTAATTTCACTGATCCTAACTCAAGTTAAGTAAGAATTTAATGAAGTCCAACGGATGCTTGGTTTACTATTCCTGAACACCTAGTTCCTCCAAGTTCTTTACCCAAGTAGACAGTCTGTGATGTTTTCTTTTCCAGCAAAGGATATATTACTTGGCCTAGATTTTTGTAAGATGTCAGATGACAGGAATGGGCCAACTGAGACCAATCCAAGACGCTCAGTGTTCTCTGGAGAAAAAAAAATCTAACTGCTTGTCCAGTTTTCAGATGGGATGGGGTTAATTTGTATCCTACTACAGTGCTGTGTTTTGAATTCAGGATGAGAATAATGTTGATAAGACAGTGATGTTTTGATTGTTGTTAAGCAGAGCTTACCCTGTCAAGGCCTTCCCTGCCTCCCATGCTCTGCCAGTGAGGAAGTGCAGAAGGAGGGAGGGAGCATGACCAGGAGACCTGAGCTGAGCTTCCCAAAGGAGATTCCATCCCCTGTGCCCAGTGCATAAACTGGAGCAGCTGCCCAGGAGGGTCACTGGTCACTGCCTGGGAGGTGAGCAAATGTGCAGTGCATCACTCTTGGGTTTAATTCCTCTCTCCTTTTCATTACAGTTACTGTTAGGTTTAGAGTTTCTGGGTTTTCTTCTGATTCTGCTGCCCTCAGAGATAGGACAGGGGACTGAGGCAGCAGAGTGTGGTACCCAGGGCCAGCTGGGGTTAAACCATGGCACTGCTGGAGCTGATTCCTGCACGGGGAGCCCTGAGAGCAGACCCCACCTGCAGGGTCAGACTGGTGACCTGAGCTCGTGGGCCTGCCCAAAGTCCAGTTTGTCTGTGCTGCTGTGGCTCAGCTCTCAGCAGGGCCAGGAGCAGATGGCAGGGGGGCAGAACCAGCCCTCAAACCCTGTCCCCCCACAAGGATAAGCCACCTGCCATCGTGCAGACGTGTGGATGTTTGGCATGCATCAAGTAAAATTCAAATTCTTAATTCAAAAGGAAAACCCTTGGTAATCCTAAATGAACAAGTGTATACCTAAATTCCAGGTGGATCTTACAGAGCTCTTCTGCAGCTGTAAATTCAAGGATCTCTTACAACCTGTGGTGTCAGTGATATGTGGCTTAACTAGATTATGACCCTGTCAACTTTGACTGCAAATATCGTCTTACCAAGATGGAATCTGCATGGGAAATGAGCTTTGCTAGGCCTAGGCATCCACAGGCTGGCCCAGCTTGCACAGCAATCCCAAGTACAGGTTCACATCAGAGATCTTAATTATTGTCTCCAAACATCAGGCAAGTAATCTGCATTTTGAAGAGTCTCTAAATGGGTATTTACATAATTTATGTTGTACAAAGTCCACTGATGTATATTTGCATAATAGACCCCAGCAGTGCCAACAGATCCATCTCAGCACACAGTGTCAGTTCTCATGAACTTCCAGTGGGCTTTTGCCTTTATTGGAGCTCCTGTGACAGAAAGTGGCAGTAAAGAAAATATATCTAACTGATACATCTCAGGGCACACTGAGGGCCTGTCAAAGCTTCCTTGGCTGCCTGGAAAGACACTGGGGTCACCTGAGAAGTGCCCTGAGTGTGTTCATGGCAGTTCTGTGCATGGAGCAGCAGAGAGGGTCCTTGACGCTCACCCAGGCCCACTGCATTCCCTGATCTGGGAATCCCCACTGCTCTCCACATGCTCCCAGCAACTCCCTGATGCCTGCATGCTCTCCAGCTGCCTCCTCCTTAAGAACAAGCCCTTTTCTCACCACCACCCACCCCCAGCCCCTTGGCATGATCCAGGGGATCCAGGCACAGGTGCCTGCAGAAGGACCTTGTGCCTTGGCACTGGGGTCACCTGGGCAGTCAAGCCTGAGCACATCAGTGCAGAGAGAACCAGACCTTTGGGTTCCTGTGTGGGGTTTGTCACTCCCAAAATGGTGTTTTTAGCATTCTCATGATGAAGATAATGCCTCAAGGAGAGTTTAGCACATGAGGGCCAATGACAGTAGTGTGTTTTCCTTTTGGCCAAGTGAAAGAACCTTGGCCAAGGTAAAGCTGAGCAGTGTTACCCAAAAAAGGGGAGGATTTGTGGCCCTCAGTCGGTTATGTACACATTGGCAGACTTGTTCAGCTCAGTCTGGTGCTTTTGCTGTAGGTGACTCCATGAAAATTGGAGAGAACAGTTCACATCTTTACCAAAGCAGAGCAGGGGAAGGGATTGTTGCAGCTCCAAACAAGAATTTCCTTCCCTTAATTTTCCCCACAGCCTGAACACTGACAGAACATAGCCTTGTGCATACCCTAATGGATGAAGCTTCATTTTGTAAGACTTTCTATTAGAAAGTTTCTTTTTTTACCCTGGTTGTTGATCTCCTTTCCGTTTCAGTTGATTTGGGTATTCATCATCCTGCTGACCGTGATGAGGGTTCATCAGTTTCCCTGCATGCTGCTCATAAGATAATGCTTTTATTATTTTATATTATTTCCACATGAAGCCTGCTGCTGCTGCTGCAGCCCCTCAGCAGTGATGGCTCTGCCATCCCCCCTGTCAGTACCTGTCAGCTGTGACTGAGCTGGGCTCTGGCTGGGTAACCCACAGTGTGAGATACAGGATGGGCAATTCAGGGCTGCCAGATCAGAGCAGGAGCAAAGACTAATTCAAGCTTCCACAACAGAGCTGAAGCAAGCCTAATGCCAGGATGTTTTTCTGTACTACTCCTGATGTTTAGGCTACAATGGTTAATCCATGATAATATCTTGCCACAGTTTCTTTTGATTTCAGTTCTGAGTGAAATTAAATACTGGAAAGATTCAATAAAAAAAAAATTCCTACTGATTGATATAAGGACTAGCAGTGTTGTTTGGCATTACAAATAATCCTTTTTATCATCTAGATTAAAAGCAATCAGATGCTATGTAGATTGAAGTGATTTCAATGTTTATTCTACAATGAAACATCAATTATTATTATATCCTATTTGAACCTCTTTAAGAGATGTTTAGTATAAGGCTCTATGGCTGCTCAAGAAATGAAAGAAATACAGGAAGCATTTTAAACCTTTCCTGTTGCCATTGACATCTGGTGACTGTAGAACCTTAAAGCAGGAATTGTATCTGCCCAAGTTTCTAAGAGAGCGATGGGAATAACTGGAGGAATTTGACTGGCTTTTAAAGAATGAGGAATGATGAGAGCAGCCTGCTTGCAGGGTGGAAAGACCCTTTCAGAAATCTTTTAGAGATGTTTGTGATTATTTTCCTGTGGCTGCCATGCTGGAGGTTGATATGAGTTTTGGTTATTCACTATGTTTGGCTGAGCTGCCTGCAGTCCTGTGCAGAATTCTCCCTGTCCCTTTTTAAAGGCTGCTGAGCTGAAGGGGCTCTGCCCTGAGTCCCAGCCCTTTAGTGGGGGATGAGTTCTGCTGGCTGATTGTCTCCTGCTGGCTCCTTACAGATATGAGATTGTGCTGAAATGTGAGAGGAGGCATCCTGAGCAGAGAGCAGTGCATGCTCCTGCCCCTCGCTGCCATCTCCCTGGGCAGGTGTGACACCCCTATTGTCACTTCTCTTTTGGCTGACACCCTGCCAGTTAATTCATTCGTTCTTCCAGTGTATTTTGGGCTGGTTTCCTGCCAGGGTAGACACAGGCAGTCCAAGCAGAGCCTGCTTCAGGCTGAGATGCCCCTCCCTGCACAGCTCCTCTGACTGGACAGGGCCTGACAGACCTGGGTGCAAACACCGCTGTAAATCCCTCCCAGGAAGGGTCTGAGCCCTGTCAGTGCTGCCCTGCTGGCTCCTTCCTCTCTGCTCTCCTGCCACTCGGTGTGGTCCCACAGGCTGGTGGGGTCTGGCTGAGCAGAGCAGACCTGCAGAGCCTCCTCCTCCTCCAGCAGGGCTGGTGAGCACAGCCAGCTGCACAAACACAAACCATGGAGGGCTCGTGGAGATGGAGAAGGAGCTGGAGAATCCTTCTACCCCTAGAGCTACAACTGAGTGGGAGCACTGAGAATCTCACTGGGCCATGAGCACAGCTCAGGCAGCAGCCTGGCACAAGGAGGCCTGAACTCCTTGGGGATTGGCCTTGCTGTGCACAGGCTGCAGCCTACCCAAACCTGACCTTGCTCTCAAGCTATGTGGTTCTTCTCATGGCATGAAGAAACTGTAAATGCTGCTTAGGCAGACTTGTGAGTGTTTTCAGAACTGCTGTTCCATTCTAGACCTGAGGGGTGAGACACATGTGCCTGACTTTAGCAGGTGGGTAACAGTGTTCATCCTGGTGCTCCCAGTGCTCTTGACAGTTAAGCAAAATCTAAGGAAACTTCCAATCCTGGCTGTAAGTTGAACTCACACTGCTGAAGTATAAGATCATATCCAGGCCTTTTACAAAATGGAGCTCTCTGTGTTTAGAGCAGCAGAGCTAAATTAAAATCCTTACTACAAATGTCAAATGCAAGAACAATTAGCAGGTTATGACAAGGTTGGATATTTGTAACATGTAAACTTTGAAGCCAGAAAAGGCTTCAAAATGTACAGTTTCTCCTTAAGGGAAAGAGTGCCAATAACACATGTTCCTTTCCTTCCCGAGAAATTAAGGAGTGTCTGGGGGAGAGGACTTGGGATGGCTTTAAATATTTTTGTACTCCCTTCCAAAATAAGTTTATAGTTTCCCCACATACAATTTAATTAAGCCTTCATTTTGACCTTTGTATTGAGCAATAAAAGTTAACTGGGAAAGATGTGGGCAGAAGGAGAGCACAAACAAAGCATGCCCCACGTCAGCCAGTGTGAGAACTGTTTCTGTAACCAAAACTAATGAGATCATCAGGACAAAAGCAACAGCCAAAGCATTTTCAATTATTACTAATATTTTTCTTCCTCGAGCCAGTTTATATTTTTCCTAATTACAGCTTTGAGCTGTGGCGTGATATTTAGCAGATGCCTTCAGCGCTTGGCGTGCTGATCCCTCACACACTCCAGGCTGGCAGGGGCACCTGATCTTTGAAGTCTGGAGCTCACATCCATCTCTACCCATAAAGGTCAGCCCCGCATTCCTGGCATCCCCCAAACTCCCATTAAGTTTAATGGGAGGTCGGAGCATGCCAGGCATGCGGTGTCAGGATCGCTCTCACTCTTCTGATACTGCCACTGAGGCATGCACACAATTTCCAAACTTGGCTAATTAATTGCACCATACAGGGAAGGCAGAAGGCTGTCACAGGGCTTTTGAGTTGTTTCTTTTATTACAGTAAAGTTACAACGAGTGTTGCACAGATTTACTGGGAACATCATGTTTTACAGAGACTTCCATGCTGTGTTTCAGGATATCATGTCAGCTGTGCTGCGCTACGTACGAGGTATCTGGCAAACTAAACAAGCATAAACATGCAACCACAAACATGTGCCTAGGACTAGACTAAAAACAGATGTTTCCAGGAAATGTAAAAGATGTTTGGCATGTTTTAAGCTTATACTTTCAGCTTGTCTGCATTTGAAGAAGTCCCATATTAATACAAACAAAATGACAAAACCTTTTCTTGCAAATGACTGATTGATTAATGGAAGTACTGTTGAATCACATGAAGTTTGTTAGCTTAGATTATTTCTTCCCAAGGAAAAGATGGATTGTTCCTGCTTGACATTCACCATGGCAGGAGCTGAGCCAGTTCTACGTGTGGGTTTACTTTTAAACCCAGAACTAACACGGTTGTCTTGTGGCTCCTGAAAATCCTGCAGGGCTTGTTATGGCCACTGTATATCAAAAGCCAAACCCCTCCAGTGAGAGGTTTCCTTAGAGCAGGACAGCTGAGATCATGTTCTGTTCTCTCTGTCACATACATATAGCCTCAGATGTGTATGGACTAAAAGACTGCTTGGGAAAAGGGGAAGGAACTGCCATTTCATGTAAGTGGGGCTTCTAAGCACCTGACATCTCAAACTGTCTCATGGTTGTTCCTGCCTTTTCTTTATTGCATTTGAATTAGTTCCTGAAAGTTCCAGCCAATGTTGTTTCTTTAGGAGAGTGGGTATGGTCTCAGACAGAAGAATTTACATCCAGAATGCACAAAATGTGTAAGGACATAAAGTAGTTCTCTCACTGGTCCACAGCAAGTGGCAGTCTGCCAAAGATCACAGAGTTTAATAGTTAAAACCTGGACATAGATAATCCTAGTCCAAATTTATGATTATCCCTTCCACTCATTATTTTTAAAAAAGAGAAACTTCTTAAAAAGAGAAATGGAACGATCTAGAATCGAACTGGAACACACCAGCTTAGCCCCATAATCTTGTCCCACAGATCTTCTGGGAAGTCTGGCCTGAACCCAGTGTCACTCAGGAGTTCAGTGGGGAGAGTGGTCTGTGCACTTGAAACTCCTGGAGTTCTTCCTTTTTCTGATTAAAGATTTTTTTTCCCTCCTAACACCAGGTTTCCTTAAAAAGGTGTGTGGGTAAAAGGCTTCTCTGGAAACCACGTTCTCAGGCTGAAAAAGAAAATGGTAGAAAATGGTAGAACAGTACATACAGAGCTGTTCATTGCTCCCTTCTCCTGGCTCCAGAAAGCATACATAGCCCCCACCTTTTACTGCTGCTGTTACACAGAGGACAGTAACAGACTCCAGAATTTGGAGAATTTAATCACGAGTTATCATAGTTTAGGAGTTCTCACATCCCCATTTCCACAGCATTCCGGCTTCAATTTGTCTGCTGCAGCTGTAACTGGAAATAATTAGTGCTGGTCTTAATGTCAAGATAATGGATTATTTGGAAATTGTTGGTACATTTTATGGTGACAGCATTGTTTTGCAATTTCAGAGCTTCTTCCTTTGAATATGTAAAAGTAATTTCAGCTTTTGCTACCCGAGGTGATAAAAAGCTAATAATAACACTGCAGCTTCTACTGTAATTTAAGAGCCTGTTCCACCAAGTTGCACCTAGCTTTAATTCTCTTATGAAGCTGTCAGCCAAAACCAAGCCTGTGATCGAAGGGGAATTTATCAAGCAACTGAGCTCCAGTGTGGAGAGTAACTGCAGGTGCTGACCAGTTCACTCCAGCCCTGCATTATGAGTGTCATTACACCCATGATGAGGCATTCAACATCAAGGCATTAATTTGCTATCGTAGATGCTGACAGTCTGTCTTTTCAAAGCACAGTGTTTGCATGGAAGTCTAGAAAGAAATGGACAGGTCTGACTTGATGTAATTAACGTGGGGAAAGCAGGAATAAACAATCTCTGCTGCTTTTGTGTCCCCAAACAGCTGGATTGAAAGTCCTCTCTAGCAGCTCCTGGTTAAAGCTGATGGAAACGTGTGCAGAATCCCCACATTGTGGGCACGGTGGATTGATGAGCATGGATTCTGTGCTGTCAGTGCCCTGCTCCATTAGAAACCAGGCTGCTGTAATTAACATTTACAGGACTGCTCTGGCAGATCTCCCTGGTTTGTTTTCATTCAGCCTCCCCTCCCAGGAGCTGGACCTGTCTGGTGAGAGGATGTGCAGCCTTAGGGGCACTCAGGCTGTTGGGCAGTGCCTGATGAGCAGATTTACCACCACAGAGAAAGGACTGAGCTCAAATCAGAACAAGACAAGGACAAACATGGAAGGAGGTTTGTTAAGTAGCTGAACTTGTTCATGCCTTAGCAGGACAGTGGAAAACATGAACAGATCAAAGCAGGCCCTGCTGGTACCGCTCACTAGAGAGCAATAGCGTGCAAGTACACCAGTAAATAGTTACATTTTTGATAATCCCTAGCAGTAACAAACTGCAAATCATTTGGCCTAGGAAGGGGGAACTGACAGCTCGGGTGCCAATGTGACTTGGACTTCTGTCTGATGACCTGGTAATAACCTGAAGAAATGATAATGCCATTGTTTTGCCCTGGAATCTTTGCTACCTCTGATTCAGGGGTACTTTATGTGACTGAAAGCATTTGAAAGGCACAATCAGCCCTCACTGCAGGGGAGGTTTCCTGTTCTTAAATGGACATCCCTGGATATCAGTGACAGTTTTGGTTCTCCTGTCATCCCAAGCTGCTCTCTCTGAGGAGCAGTATTGATCCACAGAGGTATTTATGAGTAGCTCGGTGCCGTCAGAGCACACGCGTTCCTGGCAGCAATCTGGTCACATCTCGGAGGTGAAGATAATCCTGAGCACTCCGAACAGCCAGGTCAAGTCATTTCCATTCTGTGCTTTGTTTATACTGTCAAGATGTGAATTTAGCCGCAGTTAACATAGAGGAGAGTTCAGCTGAGGAAGTGGACTCAATCCCCTGCACTGGCTGAGCTGTGATCACGGGGCCTGGAGGAGCTCTGAGCCATCTCCAGTGACCCCAGCAGACCTGTCCTGGGCAGGAGTCCCGAAAGGCTGCTCAGAGGGGCTGCTCAGAAGGGCTGCTCAGAAGGGAAGGACTGCTCACAAGGGCTGCTCAGAAAGAAAGGCTGCTCAGAGGGGCTGCTCAGAAGGAGTGCTCAGAAAGGCTGCTCAGAAGGGCTGCTTTGCCAGGAGCTGCCTTCACTGAGCCCCCTTCTTGGCAGCACTTGGATATTCTCCCTGAGAGCCTGGGAGAGGGAACAGCACAGCTACGACTGCAGGGGCTGTATCATCACCGTGGTGCTGTGGTGAGGGAACAGCACAGAGCAATATCCATGTGCCAGTGCCCAAAGGCCATTCCACTGTCAGAGAGTTCAGAGAGTTTAACCACTCCATTTCTGGAAAGGAGAGAGGGACTGATGGTGGAAGGAGGTTTCTAGCGATGGAGAAAGCTTCTAATGAGCAGCTATAAAGCCTTTAAAACACAGAAGGTAAAGAGGAGAACAGACCAGAGCTGTGGGGTTTGTGGGTGGCTTTATGAAGTCATGCTCGGGGGCTGGATCCATGGTGCTGAACATCTGGGGTTTGCTGTGTTGAGACTGAAGTTTCATCTCTGTGCTAGTCTTCACACTGACACTTTTTTCTTTCCTAGCGTGATCGGTACTTTTTTGCCTTTTGAATGTCAGTAGTAGACTGAATATAACCATCTCTGACTCAGAGAAAAAGATTGAAGAGGAAAAACTCATTTAACTCAGAGTCTCTCAGCCAAAATTGTGGAGTGAGTAAGCAACAGGAACACTGAGGAAACTGGCATAAAACAGGAAATCTTTACACTGCTGAAATTTGTGCCTTAGAAACCAAACAGAGGATTGAAAGAGATTTTGAACTGAACTGAAAGTTAAGCTATTTTTATTTGTTTTTAAGTCAGGAAGAAACAGAACATTATTATTTTAAATAAAATGCCAGTTTTGCACAATTAGATCCCAAATTAGAATTGGCCATGAATGGCATCGGAAGATCCTCTGCTGTGAAGACAGAGAGAATTCAGAATGGAGAGCTTCCCCTGGAAAGGCAGAATTTTCTAATGTATTATTTAACGCTTGTTATGTAGTGCATTAAGCAGTCACTGAGAGGAAAGCTTTTAAAAACCAGCAGTCTCTCTGATAGCATTAAATCTTGCCTTAGATTTTTGTTAAAGTCAGTAGTAAGAAAATAAACGAATTAATACATTTCAGTCTGTCCGATTTATAGACGCCAATCAAGTTACAATGCTGGACATGGCCAGCTGAAAGAGGGGAATAGATTTACCTGAGTGAGGTCTTAATTTAATCAGCTGGCCCCAGAGAGCTGAAGTCAGCAGGCTGGGATGATATAAGAGGCAGCAGAGAAATAGTGCCTTTCCTGCAGTTGCAAAGGAGAGTGACAGTGATGGAAAGGACTCCAGGCAGTGTCAGAACACACCTATTTCCATGATTTATTCTTAATTTACTTTAATGACAGTCTGAAGGTTGTCCATTTTTCTTTAAATGTCCTCAGAATACTGATATTTTCCAAACATTTCTCACTTGCTTTCTCTCCCTCTCCTTTCTGAGCTCCACTGCAAGTTGGAATCACAGAGGAGCTCTGCCTGCACTTTGCCATAAGGAATTTCATGCACAATGTCAGGATACCCTTTTCCCAAAGTGTGCCTTAGTCCCTCTTGAGTCAGGTGTAGGAATCACACATTCCTCCAGAATTAATGTTGATATTATGGTAAAATGGAGGAATTCACTGCATTTCTTTTACAGTTTATTCTGGCAAAAGAACAATGTGTGCTTTCCCAATACAATAGCTCATTTTTAGTATCAAGTGAATTTATTGATGGTTGTTCAGAACTACTGACGTGCAGACAATGATCTCAGATTGCATTTACATTTCTGGAATACTTTCCATCTTCCCAGTTTCTGCCAGGAACTTGCTTCTGTGATTCAGAGTTTTCATTTTAAGATTGGACTGCTGTTTCATCTGCATTACAAATCTCTGCCTTTTGCTTTCTTTTGTATGTGCGCTGCATTCATTAGTATCACAAATCCTTTAAACTTGGGCCTGAACATTTATTGTTAATTATAAATTCTTCCAGGTAGGCATTTGTTCTTTCCAAGCACTCAGGTGTGCTTTTCCAGATTCACTATAAAATCATCATCCCTTCAGCAGATGAAATTGTTTGTTTGTTTTTTCTCACAATGCCAATGAAAGGGTTTAAGGGCAATGTGGTCTCAGTAATATTTGCAAATAGCTTGGAAATGTCTTCATAACCGAAGATTTATTGCTTTCTCCCTTTAAAAGAAAATCCATGTTTTTGCAATAAAGAGCTATTCCTGCTTTCTTCTCAATCCAATTCTTTATATGAAAATACATGGAATGGCATCAAAATGCATCTGGAGTGAGAAGCCTTCCAGTGCTTAAAGGAGACTTACAAAAAGGAGGGAGAGTGACCCTTTACACAGGCAGACAGTGAAAAAAGGACAAGGGGAACTGTTTTTAAATGAAAAGAGGAGAGATTTAGGTTAGATACTAGGAAGAAGCTCTGTACTCAGAGGGTGCTGAGGCCCTGGCGCAGGGTGCCCAGAGAAGCTGTGGCTGCCCCTGGATCCCTGGCAGTGCCCAAGGCCAGGCTGGATGGGGCTTGGAGCCCCCTGGGACAGTGGAAGGTGTCCCTGCCCATGGCAGGGGTGGCACTGGATGATCTTTAGGGTCCCTTCCAAACCAAACCATTCTGGGATTCTGCTAAGCCCATATCCAGCCTCCTGCAGCAACCCAGCAGCCTGGAGGGTGTTTGACTGAGATGTGTTACAAAACCACTCAGTCCTAACTCCGCGTTTTGAGGGAGGAGCTGGTTCCAGCCCAGGTGAAACTGCAGGTACTTCTGTGACACAAAATCGTGTTCTGAGCCCAGCCACTGCAATGCAGAATACCTAATATTCTGCTCAGGCTGTGTCTGCAAGGAGCCAAGGAGAGCCAGGCAGGCAGAGAAAACTTGTTGAGCAAAACAGTGGGTGCTGAGCCCAACTAATCACGAGTGCAAGTGCCCCATCAGTCTATCCATGTTTCAGTTATCTGAGTGAGTGTACAACATGTTCCAGCAATATTTTAAACCACTCAAGCACTGTTTAAAAGATGTGTGAATAATCTCATGCTCACTTTCATGTTTTCAGATATACTCAAGGACAAGAAAACCCATCCAGAAAGCAGAAATGAACCAAAACCAACCGTGAAAAGGATTGACACAACCACCACAAGCACCGTCAAGTCATCCTCCAAACACAGTGTGACTGGGACTGGGAGCAGCCCCGCCCCGAGTGCCTCCCTGGCTGTCCTGGCAGCACTGGCAGTGGTGTGGCACTGTCCCCTGTAGCTGCCTGGCCCTGCAGACGCTGTGCTGGTGCTCCTGTTCACTGTCACCGACACCTGCAGCCTTACCCGACCGGAACAAATGGAATGGCTCTTTGTTGATGGGATTTGTTAGGAGAAATAAGAAGGGAAATGCTGGAGTTGGCAGATACCATGTGTCATCCCTTACAATGTCTGAAGATAGCCTTTGGCAAAGCCCACCCAAGGCACAGCGAGAGTGATCACAAGGATCTGAGTACCTAAAGTTACGGGGTAGAAATAACTGAAAACACAGAAATTGTGTTTGTGTGTGTTACTGTTTATTGATTTCATTTGTTAGACTCTGACTGGCTGTTGTTTATTTGTTTAATTTTTCTGGTAAGTTATATGAATGGTCGGTCTTCAAATTCAAGGCAACCCATACTTTGTTTTCCTTAGTGAACAGTTAACAAGCTGTGCTGCAGCTCACAGAATAATCACAGAATGTTTTGGGGTTGGGATGGCCCTTAAAGACCATCGAGTCCCAGCCCCTGCCATGGGCAGGGACCTCCCCCCAGCCCAGGTGCCAGCTTGCTCCCTGTACAGTGAGTGCTCTCTACCAGCTGGAGGAAATTCCTGAGTGGTCAAGGAGATCAAAACGTGTTTGAAACTTCTTTACACTCTTATTGTTTAGATTTTAGGAAGCAACATAAAAACATATGGTGTGTCTAATATATCAGTGTAGTTGCCTTAACTGTGGAAAAAATAGAACCACTTTGTTTACTGAGGGACATAGATAGTGAGTTTCCCTGCCCCACAAAATGTCATTACCAGATGCTTAAGCATATGCTCAAGGCTTATTGAATGAATGTCCAGCAAAGGGAAACATAAATAAACATAATAATGTTTTATCCACTTGAATGCAGTTCTGTACAGAAAAAAAAATTAAAGGAAAAAAAAAAAAAGATTATTCGGTTCAAACTTACTTTGCCTATGAGATGTTACTTAGAAACCAACTTAAGTTTTCCATAAAGGTCCCAGAGACATAAATTATTGGGAACTCCCATTAGACACTAACTAGATTTTGTGCATTATGGATCTCTGAAATCAACTGTTTCATAAACTGTGTATTATTTAATTACATTTAATGTTTAAAATTTTGTATCACGTTAGGTGTAAATGTAAAACATTCTGAAATCTAGAACATTCTCTGTTACTCTTCATCTTAATTGCTACCCTAGAAAATGTCAAATGTGCATTATATTACAATGCTATTTTTTTTAAGTCAATGATACATTGATGCATTTTAACTTTTTGGATGAAAAAGTACTATACTTACTTCTAATGGGTTGAGTTACTGTGTGTTTTCCAACAACTGTTTACAGTGCCATTGAATATATGTATACAAACACAACTGTATGAATACAGTGATTAATATGATAAATATATGAAACATTAGAATTGTTACATTTACTACATTTCATAACTATTACAACCGTTTAATGGCCATTTTCATGTTGTAGACTATTCTTATGTACAGTTTTGTAAGATTTAATGTAAAACACTTGCCTCTGGTTTTTTGTAAGACATCTCTTTGATACTTGGCATTACCCAGTCCCTGAGGTTACTCAGAAGAAGAGCCCTGAATCTCCCTGAGCAGCTGCAGGCATTTTATTGGCAACTTTGATTACAGAAGGTGCCCTGGGCCAGGTTCATTGCTGGGTGTCACCACACAGGAGGGGACAACAGCACAGCACAAGCAGACAATCAGTGAACAGGGGCTCACTACACTTGCACATTTCCAGACAGTACCAGTGAAATACATAATTATGTTTGCAAAGGTGGGACTTGAGTTTTTTAATTTTGGTTCCTAGATCTTTATGACATAAAGGTATAATCAGAACCATGGATGCACCCAGCAGCAAAGGCAGTACTTCTAAAGTGGCAGCAGCTAAATTTTCTAAAAGACAATTTGATTTTAATGTTGAAACAAGGAGATAAAATGGAGAAGACATTACATTAATATCAAGTGGTTTATATTTTAACTCTGATTTTTCACAATGATATGGATATTAATATCCCTAAGGAATGTTTCCAAGTCTGATCAGTTTTTCAACAAGTATTTAAATGGCTGTCCTGTGTTTTCCAGGGTTTGTGAGCTGCCCCAGTCTATGGAACCATAATTAAAAATGCTGCTTCTTGTATTCATTCTCGGTGCCCTTTGGAAAGTGCTGTGGAGGTGTGCAGGTCCCACCCCTTGAGCAGTGGAAGGTCTCTCATGCCTGGCACTCACAGAATCCTGCCCTGGGATGGCTGGGTCAGGCAGGAGCTCCCTGTGCACACACAGAGATGCACCCCCAGTGCTCAGTCCCCACCTCAGCTCACACCAGTCCTGTGGCTTCCCTGGAGCAGCTCCTGCCTGGTGCTTGTCAGCCTGACTGCTGATTTGTGTCCTCACACTCACAGTGCTCAGTCTGCATTCAGGCACTGAAAGTGCCCGTCAGGATTCCTATGGCTGGGGGTTTCAGGGCTGGGCTCCAATCCTGCCTGGTGTCAGCTGTGCAGTTGCATTTTCAGGTTTTTCTCATCTGGAGGGAACTGGAACAGCCAGAGCCAGGTGTGTTTGTGAGCTCTGTTCTGGAACAGGTTTGAGCAGCAATCCCATCTCACCAGCCATGTGTTCAGCTGCAGCACAGAGCTGCAAAAGCCCACAGGAGGCAAGTGTGCCATAATTCACCCAGGGAGGAGTTTGCTGTTGCTAAATGTCATTATTTTGCTAAACAGAAACCTCTGAAAAATCAAGGGTTTGGATTTGGGGATTGGTTGGCGAATATTTGTATTCATCTCTCAAGCTAAACAAGACAACCCTTTAAAAGTTTCTGTAACAAAACACAAGAAGTTCAAATTGTGGGGTGGGATAGAATCAATTATTTCATTGGACTCAACCAATATTTTGATAAGATGCAACTTGCTGCAGAATGAGGGACGAGGGCTCTACATCAATCAGCACATTTCATGCAGAAACACTTCTACACTGTAAGACAAGTACTGGTCAAACCAGCATGAAATATGTTCACAGTGAGCATCAAAAATGGTGCTGTTTTAAAGGGCAATGCTGTTTATTTTTACTGGTGGTTTATGATGTTTTTTTTCCCTCAGGATCAGTTGTATTTACGTATTTTAAAAATAATGTTTTCCATCAAACAAACCATCTATACCAGCAAAGGCAAAAGCTACTGGCTGTGTCAGATAAAGGACGCATTCATTTTCAGATCAATAAGATACCTGCTTTAAAGTCTCAGTGTGTTACCCAGGACACTGTAATTACGATGTAATTACAAAGGTCTAAATTCAAAACACTTTTGAACTTGTCTATGTAATCTCAGTGTAAAATAAGGTACCAGTCTAAGAGCATTGCTGTAGCCTTGCCTAACAGTTACGAATTGTATTTAGCCACTGCTTTCTGATTGTTTATTGTTTTGCTATGACTTTCTTTGAGTATTTTGCTGTGCCCACATTTCTGAATGCCAGCATTGGAAAGTAACTGCTGTCATACATTTGTGAGTAAAATCAATGTACAATTTTCTGTTGGGAGTGATGCAGGCTTTTTACCAAATCAGACAAAGCTGCCACGGGTACAGTGTCAGTTTTTGGTGTTTCACTGTTCTTCAGGCTCTGTGTTCTGCAGGAGGCTCAGGTCTGTGGGTCTCCAGTGCCAATCCTGGCTGTGAAAGCACCAGGGGAGGATGAGTGTGGGTGGGCAGAGCCGTGGGTGGCTGCAGGGTGCCAGGGTGCCAGGGCACGGCAGCCTCCAGCTGGCTGCTCTGAGCCCAGTGTTCTCAGCTAATTTCAAGCAGCTTTTACACCTCTCCAAATCATCTCTTGGAGTCTGGCCAGGCAAAGAGCAGAGAATCAAGAGACTGCACTTTCAGACAACTTCACAGCCACCTGCTGAAATTGGACTTTCTCTGCAGTTTAGATGCTTTACACAGTCTGGCCTCTCGCACTCTTTTCTGCCTTGCATATTTCAGTGCTGTGCCCTGTTTTCTAGTGCAACTTCATAATTACATAACGAACTGTGATTCTGATCTCTCAGTAATGAACCTTTTGAGGTAAAAATGTCTGTCAGAGCTTGATAAGGGCACACAAATAATACTGTCCAGCTGCGCTGGCTTCAGAGGCTCCGTGCGTGGGTATCTGGCTGTGAGATTCACATCTCTCTGATCTCTTAAATCAGATCTGTGATTAAAACAGCCCTTTTGAAAACAAGACTGTGACACAGAGAAAATTTTTAAATTTGACTCTCTCATCCTGTGTGAGTCTTCTCCATGTTGTCCTAATGGATGTTGTGTACAGACCTGATTTTAATATCAGTCATACCTTTTTGCCCATATTTACTGAGATATTCAGTATTGCACATTATTAGGTTTCAGCGAGGTCTATTCAAGTGAGAGGAGCTGAAACACACATTGAAGTGACATACTGAGCAGGACAAAAAATCCAGAAAGCTCCCACATTCCTGAATGGAACTCTTCACATCAGAGTTTACAGTCAAAATTTCCTAGCTAGCATGGTGTCAAAGGGATTTCAGCTTTTGATTGAAAGCTGATAAACAGTCTACCCATTTTAAAGTGGAAATCAGTTGATATACATACTTTCTTCATGTCTCCTCACGTGATCAAGTTTAGATCTATAGGCAACATTCTCTTGCACACTGTAAGTGCCTAATGTTACCACTGGCCATAAGTACAAAGCATTTATTTCCATTTATAGCATTTCATACTCTCAGTGCTTCTTGTAATGACATATGGCATCTGTGTCAGTGAAAGTGAAACATCTTCCAGTCAATGTCATTACCGTTCTGCCATGTGTTAGTCAAAAAGAACACAAGTGTATCTTCCTCTCATTACCTCAGAAGTCTGGAATTACTCTCAATACTGAATTCTCTTCTGTTTTACATTGTCACTCTCTAAATAACTACATGTCAATTGTATTAAATATTAAGCCACCAAAAAATAAATACTGGGGGAGAGTTTGTAATAAGCAGAGAATAAATACAGAAAAGATCCTGCTTTTAACATAGAGAATACTGCTAGAAACTAAATCAACCATGGACTAGAAAAATTTTTCAAGTCACTCTCCCTTCTGCAGGTTCATCCCCATCCCACCTTCACACAGCACATCAGGAAGTCTGTGCAGGAACCTGGTACTGAATTCAGCAAAGTGAATTAAAGCTATTGCTGCACAGTGATATTTCCAGTATCTTTCTTGCAGTGCTGTCCTTTTGCTGTTTGCAAGGAACGGGTTCCA
The DNA here is from genome assembly GCA_013400215.1 of Cisticola juncidis. NCBI lineage: Eukaryota > Metazoa > Chordata > Aves > Passeriformes > Cisticolidae > Cisticola > Cisticola juncidis. The sequence goes on from VXBR01008586.1 coordinate 157,904, forward strand.
ACTGCACGTGCAGGAAGCAGCTGCAGTTGCTGCAGCTCAGGAAGCAGCTGCAGCTGCTGCAGCTTTCAGCAGAGGCTGCTGGACAGACCACGATGCAATATTTTTGTGTCATTCCATGTCACTGTCCTTAAATTAGACTGGTTTAGGCATTCTGGGCATTACCAACACTACAAGGACTCTCTCTCCCGTGGAAATCCTGTAATACCCTTCCAGGAGAAGAGCACATCAAAGAGAGGCCACTGGGCTCTCCTGATGTGCTTGAAGTGCTTCATTAAATACCCACCACCAACCACGCTGGTCTCTTTTTCTCTATGCAGCAAGTGTTAATACCACCTTGCAAAATTACGCTGTTTGCACTCCATCATTTCAATTAATCTTTAGTAAATTACCCAGTATTTTGTAATTATAATACTTGCAGTTAATTTAGTGCCATCTGAAAAATAATTAGTTGCATAATATAAGCAATTAATATTTATTCAGGTTTTTTTTCCTCTTGCAGGGGGATATATAAATTGTCCTTAGTGGCCTTTTTGTACACCTAATTAGCACCTGTTTGAATTATTCTATAGGGTATGACATTTCATTTGAAAAACAAATGCATTGCTAGTTTTGTGAACTCCTTGCAAATACACAGTTGTAAAATTTACTTTTTGGTGAATGCACAAGCACGTTTTCATACAACTTCTGGGCTTATGAGCCAGGCTAGGCTTTTAGGCTCTTGCACCTAAAATAGTTACTGACAGTTTAAATGCTGTTAAAATGGAAGAAGTCTGATACCACTTTGCCATAATTTAGTACAGTATCCCAGATTTGTAGCCTGTTCTATTCAGTAATGAAAAAGGAAAGCAGGAAGACTTCAAGAATATAGATACTAGTGTAATTTTCACATTTCTGCATACGCATATGCAGTTCAGAAGTTGAGAACACTGTGTTAAACTTGTGGAAATTAAACCAGATTGCTTCAATCTTGCAAGGAAGCTTCTAGGTAAATAGTAATTTTCTATTCAAATGCACAGAATACTGAGAAAAATAATTTGATCTTTCTAAAAAGAAGAACTGCAAAAACTGTTTACAATCTCCATACATACAAAATTGAGAAATCAAAAATAAAAATACTTTTCTGGAGGTATGAAATGTTGGAACAGACTTTCAGCTCCTATAAATTACTGCAGTTCCTTTGATTTCAGTTTAACAATGTAAATTTACCCTGACATATGTATCTAGCCCAAGAATGGGAATTCCTGCCCGTCTTCTTGCAGGTACAGAAAATCAAGAATAACCGCAGGGATTTAAAATTTGTTTAAATTTGCATTGCCCCAGCCACTGATCAGACAGTATCTCATGCCTGTAACACAAATCTGTGAGACATGGGATGCCCTAGATCTTGTGGCATTTCCCTTTCTAGGGCACAGCAGGGGCCTTTTCCAGAAGCAGTTGGTTCTGCACCTTGGAGCTGGGCTACAAGAAGATGCTTATTCTGTGACTGTTTCCTAGGGTGGAAATTCTTTTCAGAGAAGATTCGCTGATACAGATCAAGCTTTGAGGCAGATCAAGTCTGATTTTTCTGTTTCATGTTAAAACAAGATCCAGGTCTTGAGCTGTTCTCAAAAATTAAGAGAGACTTGTCAAAGAGGACTGATGGTGGCTTTGATGTCTTCAGGGAAGCTTGCACAGCAGAGGGGAGAGCAGCTGTGTTCTGCCTCAGCTCAAATTTGTGTGTCTGTGCATTGAGTTTCAGGTAAAATGATCCAGGAGTTTCCAGATTAGCAAAATTACAAATTTGTGAGTTACTGTAGCCTGATGTTTATAGGGAATTAATGAAATTTCTTGCTAAGCAGAAAGAAACATTATTCTGTATTATGCTAAACACTGAACTTGGAAGGAAACTAAAGCAGGATGTTAGGCCTGACAGATCCCCCTGAGAGGGCTTGGGTTTGGTGCAAGTGTCAGGGATCACCTGGCTGTCATGGAAGAGCACATCTACCCTTAGTTCTGTTTGGGGCTGGAAAAAACCCAGGTTTGTGGCTCACAGGTGACAAATCTGTGTAGGTAACAGCTGAGGACAAGTCCACCAAGCAGTTGGGCAGTCAGTGGGGGGCTCATTGGAAAATGAGAAGATGCATTAACTGACTCATTTGAGCTTTTGCATTAGGGTGAAACCTCCTCCCAAAACACTGCAGCTGCAGATGGGAGCTGGCTATGGGAGCAGCAATACTACAGAAAATGTTTATTGTATCCCCCTTACTCCAGGGAGCCCTGTTGGAATAAAAATGGAAGCCAGTACACCAAACCTTGCAATTTGTGTTGCATAATACAGCCACTTACTGTTCTTTGGTATCAGAACTAACACAGCATGAATGTTTACACTACACTGGGATGGAAACTCTAGCAAAACATGTGCTTTGCCATTTAGCTTTTTAAATAACTAGTTTGTGGCCTACTAGTCTTAGTTCATTTTATTTTACAAGAATTAATAGGCTGCTCCATTTGTATCTTACATTGGTTGTATCTTGGGTATTTTAAGTTCCAGAATAGATTGGGTTTGCCCTAAGGTGTATTCAAGCTGTAATACATATTTCTATTTCCCAAGCACATGCTTTAGTTGCAGCATATCTGCTTATATTTTTATTGCATAAATTTGTCAGTTTTCTTCAGTTTGTTTTCAGCATTGAATAGGATAAAGGCAATTTAAAGAAACAGTCTGAAAACAATGTCTTAAAAGAAGAACAAGGCTACTTTGAAAAGTTAAACAGCGTGATTGTAAAAGACAGTGAACTGTGATTGGGAACAAAAATAAATACACCACTGCAGGAAATTCTTGTCTATTAAAACTTCTGTTCTTTCCCTCTGAGTGTTTTTCATCATCAGTGATGTAAGCTTCTAAAATCTTAAATAGATTTTAATGTGTTCAGATGATGCTTTGACTAAAGGATGCAGACCTTGGGAACTGCTGAGGAACTCAGGATTTTGGCCACAGTCTGGCAAGGAAAGCTCTGTTTCTTCAGCACATAACTACATTATTGTTCTTCTTTTCTTGAAATAAGCACAGTCAGGTGTTACCTGCTCTCCTGGGAGCTCTCAATACCCCTGAGGAGATGCAATACTTGCAGTGATCTCCTGGGTAAAGGCACACACCTCCCACAACAGGTAGGGCTTTTCCAAAATATTTCCATTCCTACATAAACAGTCAGAACTGAGTTGTCTATTGGCAGAGTCCTTGCAATAACTGTGTGCCCTGTTAAAAGCCTTCCCCCTGGTTTTGGTTAGGAGCATTTTACTGCTCAGTCTTCATCTAGGCCAGTGTACTGGAAAAGGGAACTCCCTTCTGTCAGCTTCTGTTCTCCTCACTTGTCAGGTGCAAACTTTGCATTTTCCTTCATTTGGGCGGGGGGGAGGGGGGGAGAGGGAACACAAACTGCCTTTTATTTTCCAGATCTCTCTACCTAAAGCGGTACAGCAGAGACCTTTGCTGTTACAAGCATTTCTTAAAGTGCATTTCCAATAGCTTCTCTTCACTGCTCTGTCAAAACAGATTGTTTTTTTCCTGCTCAGATGTCGGTGGGAAAGATTTTATCTCTTTTACTTCCTGTTCTGATACTATTGGTTGAAGACTGTAGGACAAACCACTGAAGCACAACAGTATCATGAACAAAATGTTCCTGGATGTTCATTTCCTGACTGTGTGCCTCCTGTCTACCTACCCATTTTTTCCTTAGTCGATTTGTTTTTTGATTGCATAATGATTTGCATATTGCCTCCTAAAGCATCTATGACTCCAGCTGTCCCTGAGTCTTTCAAAATGCTTCCTGTTTGAGGTCCAGGAATTGCATACAGCTCATCCCACCATGTGTGGAGAGTGCTTTTTGCTAATATATTCGGTTTTGACCCAGCTCCAAAGATAATAGCCGACAGCTCTTCTCTGCTGATACTAAAGGGATGCTTGTTCTCTGAAGTGCTGCCTCATAAAAGCCTTTTAAGGATTTCACATTCATCCTCTAATTAAGCAGGTGTCTAAATCTGCAAAGCTGCTTCATTCTGAAATCCAACCTGCCTCCACTTCAAAGGTTGTTGTTTCTTTTCCCAAAGATGCTTTAAAAGTGCTTCTTTGACACTTCCAATTTGTAGGGTTATTTAAAAGCTTTGCTTCTCACCTGATTCTGTACGTATTTTCCAAATCAGATCTGATGAGGTGCCTCAAGGACATTCTTTAATAGTGGTGCTGGAGTTCATATCTTGAACTGAAGATCTTTAATTGCAGTGAGTAACTGGCTCTTCTGCTCAGCCTAATGACAGAGGATCCATTTCATGCTCCTCCCATCAGAAATCTAAATCTTTCCTCTTTAGGTTTTTTTATTCTTCTTGTTTGGTTTTAGTGATGAGCTATATGTCAGTTTGGCTTTGAAACATCTAGAATTGCTCATACCCAAGCTCTGGGTAAAAAAGAATGCATTTACCCTACCTTGTCCCAGGGGTTCCAACATGGAACAGCTCCAAATACAACCAGTGACTTACCAGAACCATGTTCTGCTTTATGCTACTGAGAGAGGCACTGTGACTTCAGTGTAGGAAGTCTTCCTACACTTGAGTTTTACATCTGAAAATAAGCAGTCTTTTTTTGGAAAGAACGCCTGTGAAGTCATGATTAACTCAGGAATCCAACATGAACTACCACCATCCTAAAAGAGCAAACTGAAAATACTTCTGCTTGTGTAAGAAAAAGACAGGTTTTATTTGCATTTATTATGTCCTCAAGGAGACTCAGAGTTAACTTTAGAAGAAACAAGGAATTCCAAAGGAAGAGAAACCCATGTCCTACACCTACAGGATTATGTCCTACAACCACAGACTACTACTTTCCCATCTTGCATGTTTTTAAGAAAACAACAGATGGATGAAATGAATTTGCCAGAACAAGCAGAAGGAGATTACACCAGATGTGAGCCCTGTTCACTCACAGTGGTTACTCTGCTTTCTTGTGGATTTTTGGCTCTCCAAGGTAACACCTTGCACCTGAAAACCCCCAGAGAAAGCAGATTATTCAGTCTTTATGGAGTTGCTCCCCTGGTCCCACTGGCACTGTACTCCAATCCCAAGGGGATAAGGACACGGGGTGTCACAGCAGGACCCCAGGTTTTGCCCCAGGGCTCTTGGTGGCTCCAATATCACACTACCATTGGCTTTTTTAAGGTATCTGCAGACAATGCTATGTATGCTCCACAGGGTATGAAGAAAGGAGAATAATTTCTGCTGATCTTCCTCCCCCCAGGAGCAGAAAGGAATGAATTATGCCTGAGACAACCCTTCAGTTTGGGAGCTATCCTTTAAAAATTAAAGGCCTTTTTTTAAATACGACTCATTATTTGTTGATTCAGGCAAGTGCTGGGGCAGCAGGGGGCTGCCCCTTATCCTGTTGCACAAACTGTGTCAGTGCCTGCCCTCTGTTTTCGCAGCCACAAGTGGGTAGACTTTTCTAGCTGCAAAACCAGTATTTTTCGTTACAGAGTAACTTGGCCCGCAGAACTAGAAAGTATCCTGGTCCTGCTGGGTCTGAAATGTGATCAACCTCAGATCTTTCAGGAATTAGAAACTTCTAAGAGGGGCAGTGGCTTTGACTTTCCCTGGAAAACATCCATGGTACACATACACCTGGTATGCACTGCTGTGTTCTGCTGATCACAGTTCAGCACTTGTCTTCTCAGTTCCACCTTAAACTGGATGTACAGTTCTTGAGACACATTTGGTGCATCAATCTCCTCAGGGCATTTCTTTAATTTAAGGAAAGGTGCAGAGACTCCAATTAACCTCAGATGAAGAGCCCCATAGTTCATTGTCCGTCTGGGAAAATGAACCTCAGGGAACAGCACTCTTATATTGCATGTCAGAACCACAGTGAAAACTCATGTTTTTAGCTCCTACTCTGGCATGTAACCTATTAGAACAGTGTGAACAAACAAGTTCATTAACCTCACAGAGCCTGAAGTTTTTTTCCATGCCATGAAGAAATTATATTTACCATGGGTGAAATCTGGGGGGAAAAAACCAGCACAATTTAAGAACATCAGCATGTGCTAAGGCACTACACAGTGGTTACTTCCCTTTTTTTACAGGCAGAACAGGAATTCTTAGGGGTAAATGCACTGATAAATACAGACTTTCTGACGTTACTCACAAGATAATGCTCCTATCCACAGATAGGCAAGTAACTAAGAGTAGCATCTTGTTTTGTCTGAACAGTCTAAAGCACAAGGCTGATACATGTCCAGAGCAAAATGAGCTGATAGGAATAGGATTCCTCCTGCTGGATGCTCCCTGCTAACTCCCGATCAGGCATCCTTGGGCAGAGCAGAACCTACAAAAGGGCTCCATCCTTACAGAAACACATGGCAGCACACAACAGCAAGATTCAAACCTGTACTGGCTGAAAAACCTATCTGTCACTGTCACCTGCTTTGCCCCAATAAACAGCTGCATTCTAAACTGAGGTTCCCAAAACTACTTTACTGATACTGGAGTAAAAGGTGGGTCCAAGATGATGCAGAGCAACCTAAAGGGTCATTCTCCCTTTACCTTTTTGCCACACTGGCAGCCAGGAGCCATCTGCAGCCCTGTTGTTACTCAATACTCAACTCTGCCTCAGAAATTAGGTTTGTCTTGAAGGTGGACAGACCAGCAGGAGTCTTGCACTATTATCAGTTTCTCTTTCCATGTATATCCAATGAGCTGTGCAGAAACACCTGTATGTACCTGCAAGTTTCCTCAGGTCCTTTTGTGAGAAAAGCTGGTTCATCCAACAGACTCCAGACTGTTGGCTCACACAGCCATTTCAAAAGGAAAAATGTATTAAATACAAAAATAATAATGCCCCTAAAACAAGTGGAATAAGGCTCTCAGTGAAGAAGTTGAGCAGACACACTGAGCCTCCCATACCTCAGGCAGTCCCTTGGGGTTTGTTCCTGGGCACTCCTCCTGCTCCTCGGCAGCAGAGTCTGTGGGATCTCACTGAAGGGAAGAGACAGTCGTGCTCACTTCTGTTCTCCTGGGAAAGGACACAGAAATCACTTCAGGCCATGCTGTAAACAGCCAAGAGCAAAAACCACTCTGGAACACTCCATACTGGCCAGCTGTAGTGGGCACTCTTCTGTGGATGCCTAAGCTTGTGGTCCTCAACACCTCTGGGACTTATTCCAGGGAAAAAATAAGGACAGAGTATTTCTGCTAGCATTTCTGGGGAGCCAGACTTGGGGCACAAGGCTTCAGAAAATGTAAAAGTGGCTGAATTACAGACTCTGGGTTAGATATAAGAGGGCTTATTTCACCATTTACTGAGATGAAAACAAGGCAGTGATCTAATAAATTGATTTCAAGGTGCTTCACTTTAATGATGGTATAAGACAGTACCTTGTATTGTCACATGAGCAAAGATCATTGAACTGTCAGCCCTCATTACTTGGGCAAATGTTCTTTTGTGAACTCCCAAATTACTTCATGGTACATAGAAATTAGTACATGTCTGTAATGGTTATCTTCAAAAATCAATAAGCATAAAGTTTAGAAAGAAGGCAAATCAGTAAATGGAAGGAATCATAATTAAAAGGTGCAAAAGTAAAGAAAGGCTAAAAAAAAAAAGCCACAAAAAACCCTCAAACAACCACAACTCAAAGAGTCCCATGAGAGAAGAGTTAAAGAGTTAAGCATTCCTGAGTGAACCTATGGCCCATCTCTGTCTAAAATACCCTGTCTCAATAAAGAAGTAGAAAAGACAAAGGTATGGGGAAAGTTAAAGAAACTTACAAATTCATAAAGGAGACTAATGGAATCAGTCATGCATGGTGTATATTTCATCTGCCTCCAGGATTTCACTTTATGCTCTGAATTTGCTGTAACAATGGATCAGGGTCCCCAGCATCCTTGTTCCACTCCATGCAGGGCACATTTTCCTGAACTATTGCAAAACCCCAGCCTGGTTTTGATATCCCTTTTGCTTTGTAAACATTTCCATTTCCATTTAGCATGTTGAACTGCCTACCATCATGCTCCTAGATCCAAGCTGTGTTCCAGAACATTTTTCCCCTCATATTCATTGTTAGAAATCAACAGATACTCATTAACCTTCTGCATGCTATTTACTAATCATTCTGCCTTTACAATGTCCTCCTATTAAAATAATCCCTCTAGATCTCTTTTTCAGTTCCACTGCAAGAGGAATTTTCCTTCTGCCTCTTATGAGAATTTAGCACCAAATTTTGACAGCAGTCTTCAGGCAGAGTCCTGTAGTATGCCCAGCAAGTGTATGGCAGGTGAAATATTCCCTCCCCTAAGCAACAAAAAAAGAAGTGGTGTTTTCCCCCCTCCCACTTTCAGCCTCTTGCTTAAATTCATCACCACCAAATTCCATATATTGTTTGCCTCAGGCTCATCTTTTCTATCCTGGAGGGGAGTAGAAGGAACAAAATGAGAAAGAGCAGCAGATCATAATAACAGAAGGAAGCAAACTGCACAAAGTCATCCTTCTTCATTTGTGTGTCCTGTGTAAGGAAAAAAACAGACTTGGTCTGAGCAAACTAAGCAGGAAGTTGTAAAATGTCATTTATGGTGCAAAAGGGAGGTTATACTCTAGCACCAGAGAAAAGTCACAGGGCAGAAACATTCTCAGATTTTACTCCTGTTATTGACACCTTATATTATTACACATGAAGGAAAATTCACAATCTGTCAGGAAAATTCACAATAAGCAGAAAAAATATGAAATTCCTTGTGTTATTGGAAGATAAATATTTTCTCTTAAGACTACTTTATATTTGGTTTGCCTCTCTGTTAGATTCCAGCTTTTCTTTCTTACCTTCCTTGCAGTACAAATTATACAGAGGAATAAATTTATTATTCCACTCAAGAGGCAGTTATGAGTACATTTAACTCACGAGCTGAGGTGAAGGCTCAAGTTCATCTTTAACCCATGCTTTATTGTAGAAAGAATATCTGATAATTACTGTGCTTTCACCAAAGAGAGACTATCTATGGGCAACTGGGATGTGGTGCCTGTTGCACTTTATGGCCTTTGTGCATGATGACTAATTGATCAATGAATAAAACAGATTACACAGTTCTCCAGTTAAGGAATAAGGGGGTTTTTTTTCCTGTCTGGGACCTAATGACAGAAGAATCCCCAAGAGTCACCCACTAAGGAAGAAACAAGCAGCACATATAGTATAATGATGTGAATTCAATACCCACCCAATTTATTTTAAAATACATCTGTGCACACCCTTTGAAGATATCCTCTGAAAGAAATTCCTTTGTAATCTGTCCTGTTCCACTGGGGTTGGCAAACATCTGTGTGTGCAGCTGGGGAAAAGATAGGGGAATTTATTTTATCAGGTTTTCTCTAGCGAGGTTTAACCCTCCTTAGAGTCTTTCAGCTTCTCTTCCTCTCCTAATGGCTTCCCTCAGACATTTCCTTTTAAGCAGTCCTACTATGTGCAAGATCCACATTTGACTCAGATACTTAATTCAAGCAATTTATACCCAGGGTTATTCTAATGCCAGACAGCTGGACCAAGCCCACTTCTACGTTAAGGCAGATGCATGTGCCCAAACCCCTTTGATCTTGCTTCTCATCTTCCTCCAGATGCACTAATCAACAGCCAGCAGCAAACTGAAAACTAAATAATATTGGTTTATCTTTTGCTCCTTCAGCAATAAACCCTCTCATTTGCTACCAAAAGCAAAGATAAGCCCTGTAAAAAGGTCAGGAACTCCAGCATCTGTTGCACTGATTTATTCCCACAGGGAATGAAATAATTTATTTGAAGTACCTTATTAGACAGTTGCATCATGTGGCATTTCCTTCTTCTAGAAGAAGACAGGAGGTGATGAACACAGAGAGAGGAAAAGAAGATACACACTGCAGTGAGCAGTGGCAAAAGCATTGGGCAAGGCAAAGAACAGGGGAAAGGAGGGTGAGCTGAGGAAACAAGTGGAAAATGATAGTGAAAAAATACTTGGTAAGCTCTGATTTCCAGGACTAGGCTTGCTGAAGTCTTTTCACACAAAATTTCACAAAAACATCAATAAAGACTGGAATACTTAAAAGGTACTTAAATAGAGCAGGTGTACAGACCCTATGGGAGCTTCACAGCAATATGGTTTGAGTCAGCTATATATAAAAATCCCATCTAGAGAGTTTGGCCTATTTGAGCGACTGTCAAGTGGAGAAGAAAGAGGTTGTTTTTGATGATAGTTTGGGGCTCAAATATAGATTAGAAAACAGGCTGGCTTTGTCCCACCCTTCAAAAAGGTTGGCTGTTCCCAATGCACAGGTACCTGATTAGGACCTTACATGTGTTTTTGTACACTTTCCATGGGTTCAGGAGAGGACATCTCCCTCCTGCACCTGGCCCACGTGTGGAGGGAAAGGCCATGGCAAGTGTTGTCCCCACATGGTGGCCAACCCCAGGAAACGGGGCAGGACATGGGGCCAGACAGTGCCCAGGTACATGGCCCGAGGGCCCTGGGCACTGCAGCCCGCTCAGAGCCGTGTCCCCTCAGGGGAGCTCAGGAGTCCTGGGCACTGCAGCCCTCTCAGGGAGCCGTGTCCCCCTCAGGAGTCCTGGTCACTGCAGCCCTCTGAAGTGGCCATGTCCCCCTCAGGGAGCTCAGGAGCCCTGGTCACTGCTGCCAGCTCAACTCCAGCCCTACACAGGCACCCCTGTCCCTGACGGGAGGGCGGAGGGGACACAGCCCCGGCCACCCTCACCGAGGGAGGGAGAGAGGCTCAGGGCCGCCAGGCTCGGAGCTCATCCCCTCACCTGAGAACCGCTGCACGCTGGGGCTCGCTGGGCGCATTATCAACTCCACCACCGCTGGTACAGCAGATGTCGGTGCCTGTGGGGAGCAGAGCAGGTGCAGCTGTGTTAGGGGTCTGATTGCCCCGGCCAGCTCCGCCTGAGGGGAGACGGGAGTGCCTCGAACCGACAGCGACGGACGGGAGGTGAGGGGGACACCCGGCTCCTCCGGCCCGGCCCCTCTGCCTATCACCGGCTTTGCTGGTTTTCGGTGAGTTTGGGTTGTTTGGCCTGTCCTTCCAGCCGTGTCGGCGAGAGCTCGGCCTGGCTGCGCTTCCCGCCCCCGTGCCGCTGTGGGGGTTTGTCTGGGGCCGGGACACCTCCGTTCCCTGCCGCTCCCCTCAGGGCCGGGGGTTCCTCTGGGCCTCGCACCGGCTGCCGGGCCGCCGCGGTTTGCCTTCTGCAGTGCGGGGTCATCGTGTGCCTGTGGCTTCGGACACCGGGGGCTGTGTCCCTGGGTGAGCAGGGCTCAGGAGGGGCAAAGTCGGGGCTGTGTCCTGGGTGAGCAGGGCTCAGGAGGGGCACTGCCGGGGCTGTGTTCTGAGTCAGCAGGGCTCAGGAGCGGCACAGCCCGGTTCTCTCGCG
>VXBR01008586.1:169826-194718 GCA_013400215.1 Cisticola juncidis
CTCCCGGGGCTGTGTCCCTGGGTCAGCAGGGCTCAGGATCGGCAGTGTCAGGGTCACCTCCCTTCGGGGTGCTCGCCCTGGCGGGTTAAAAATCTCTTGCAGGGCCTCTTCCTGCTCTGCTTCACCTTTCCGGTTGTGCTGTTGTGCTCTTCTTTTCACCACAACCCCCCTATTAATCATGGGTAAAACAGAAACATAAGTATAAAACACTGCATCATGCACAGATGAGTTTGAAAGCACTCTTGGGCATGCATTGTTCCTGCTCTAAACCCAACATGAGAAAAGTTCTTATGTTGTCTTATGTTCTTATGGATCTGAAGAGGCAATGCAAAATCTCTCTTATACCACATCTCTAATTTCTGAGACCTTTGTCATCGTTTTCTGTCAGTACTTACTGCTTTGAAATGAGAGATCCACAGTGGTATGTGCTGTGCCTATTCACAGACAGGCCCTTCCTAAAGATGATAAATTCCCAGTAAAAGCAGAGGGGAAGTAAAAGAAAGAGAAAACAGCTTGTGCAAGGTCATGCAGAGGTCACTGGAGGGAAAAGTAATTAATTGTGTGGTTAAAAAAAAAAAAAAGTTGAAATTCCAGTGTTTTCCACCTTGATTCCCCACATCACTGGCAGTGATGACACAGCAGCGTGTCAAGAATAGATGTCAGTGACATTGTGTCATCACCTAGATCTGGTGTCATGGGCTTGAAGGTTTCTCTGACTAACTCAAATGATTTTGCAGAAATAGAAATTTTAGGGAAGAGCTACTTGGACTGTGCATGTGCTGGCAAGTGGAAAGAAAAGCGATGCTCATGGTTGTGTGTATCTGTATGTTTCTAATCTAATGGACAGAAAGTTGAAGAGAATTCAGAGAGGGATAACCAAAAGAAGTATAAAAGCTTCCATGAAATTCACAAGGAAGCTTTCAGTCAAGCAGATTTGTTTTAAGAACCCTCAGTGAAAGCTAAAGCCGTGTTATGGAAGTCCAGACAATAAATGAGAAGAACTAAGTAAGACTCCACAAATCCCAAGTACAAAGCTTGTTTTATGGAAATTCACAGAATATGCACTTGGGGATAGCTTCATCCCTTGGTTGTTGATTTGAACCTGAGCAAGACAGAAGAATGAAAATAATTTTATCTCAGACACCCCACAAAAAGTGTAGAATGCCAACCTTCTTCAGTTTGTCTCTTGCTTACAGATCTCCCTATTTCCATCTCCCGTTTCTCTCCTCTGCATGCAGACATATACAGAAAATAAAATTAATTAGAGAATTTGTATTAATCCTTAGCTGCAAAGTTATCTTGACTTTTTGAGAGTTAAAGGCAGATTTACTCCTCCACAAGCATCTAAATAATGTTCACTCTCTAGTCCCCTGTCTCTTCATTAAATTTTACTTTGTCAGTTCTTTTTCAAATTAGTCTTAGCAACTCACCAATGCATTTTTCAACCATGGTGTAAATACGACTGACTTTTAGTAGGAGTGGTGTCTGCTGAAAGGCTACAGAGGCAAGCCTAGAGCCAAAACCACGGTAAAATCCTAACTAATTGGCTGCTCTCTTAATGCATAATCAGATTTCCCATCTCCAGTGATTTTGTCAGTACACCATGCTCACTAAATAATATTTTAAATCCATTCCCAAATGCTTCATTCACACTATTCAACATTCCAAGTACCATTCCTCCCACCCATCTGCCTGGCACATGGATTGCCAAACACCTCTCCTTGGCTGGGTCTTTGTGGAGTTGATGCAAAAAGAGATGCAGGGAGGCTCTTGCTGGAGTCCTGCACAGCCCCAGGACCATGGTGCTGGAGGAGCCAAATCCCCAGAGCTCACCTTGGAGCCCAGCAGCAGCACCAGGTTTGGTGGAACCAGGGCTGCTGTCTCCCCAGCAGATATGGAGAGCTTCAGGCTACATGAAATTTTTTTGCCACAAGGTCCTTTTCTAACTTTGAAACATACATTTATGAAACCATGTTTTATTATTGTATATTGGACATGTTTTATTCTCATACTTTTCAGCTTCATTTTTTTTCTCTTGTAGTAATCTGAAATTAAAGTAAAAATAAAGCAGCATTACTCATCCAGCAGATGGTCAGTGGGCCACCAACACTAACTGCTTTTATTGACAGCCCTCATTCAAGTAATGAGTGGCCCTGTTACTCCTGGTCATAGGCCCAGTGGCCCAGAAACTGGTTCAAATGGATCAGAAACAGCACACTGAGCCAATCCTTAAACCATCCACTGCTTTATTTCCACCTTCCTATGGACCATAAAATGAAATAAGGCAAAACTGAGCTTATGTTGATGGTTAAGTTCTGCCACTGAGCACTAAAGAGAAGGCTGATAAATCAGCTTTTAAAGATGACTAACCTAGAAATACAGGCATCATCTGGCAGAGGGAGGTTCTACATTTTTGACTTTGTATTGATTTTGATTGCCAGTGCAAGTACTATTTGAGCAAGGAACAATTCCTCTAGGGCCCTCCACTTAATAGTTATTGTAGCCTCCTTATCCTGTTAAAATGAAGAGAGTCGGATTGCTCTGGGTTGAACAGCTGCTTGGAGTCAGTGTCTGTGTCCACTGCTAAGGGAAACAACGTTAGTGAAGGGAAGCAGAAGGCAGCATATCAAAATGATATCCTCAAAGCATTTTCTGCAGATGTGTCGAGAGTTCAGGGGCTAATATAAAGCACAGAAGACATCTGGTCACATTTTTATAGTCTCATCAATGTGTATAGAAAAGTCTCCTCCTGTTTACCTTGTCAGGAGCCACAAAAAGGCTTATATATTTCTTTATATGCTTATTTATCTTATTGCTATGGGAACATACTGATTCTTAACTATCCAAATCAGCTTAATGTGTCGTTAAGTCACCAAGTTCTTTCACTGTAACATCTGACTCTCTCCTGCTTATTTATAGCTCTTCATTGAATCACTTTGTGAAGCAGGAGGCTTGGGGATATTTTTATTCTGTGTTATGGGGCGTGTTGTCTTTCATCTGTGAGCGCTGTGAAATCACCCTTTCCTGCTCAGGAGTACCATTGTACTTTTGTACAGTGTGAACGACACCTCAGTGTGGTTTGTGGGAACACTTTACTTCTCCCCTGGAAGCAGAATACTAAATTGGCTGATTCTGCAGGCACCACTGCACCTTCCAAAATCCAGGCGTGATGAATTTTTTTTTTCTGGTGCCTTGCTCCCACATGTTAACATGGGCTGCCCAAGCAGGTTTACTGGGTGCTGTGGAATCCCAATTAGACCAAAAACATATTGCAGAGCCTAATTTTGATGAACCAACATAGCAGTCTTTATTTACTGTGATTTGTCATCTTGACCTAGTTTGGTGTGGACATTTCTTTCCTAAGAATTATTAAAGAAGAAAAATAGAAAAATATTCTGGATTTGTTTTGCCTGGAGGACAGCATATTGTACACTATTGTGACATTTGACAGTATTTCTTAAACCAAGACTTTTTGTTTTAAATTGCCAACACACTGAACACTTTTTTTTCATTTACATGATCATATTTCTGAAGACCACATAAGCCATTCTGCTATCCACGAGGAGTGTTTTTACTATCTGCCTCTCATTACCTGTTTTGACAGAGGTCTGTATGAAATGTCTTCATTTATCTGCATAACTTTCAAGTCAATTTTTTTCTTCAGTCTTGCCTTCCACTTCTAGACCAACCCAGACCTGTATGTGATGTCTCTGTCCTGCTCCATCTCTGCCAGGAATACAAGCAGTTCCTTTGGAGAGTGACGTGGTGTGGCATGTCAGGGCTCACACTGTTTGCTGTAGTCTGAGGGGGTTTGTTGGAGCAACAACCAATTTTCTTCTAAAACAGAAAATTCTTCTTTGCGTAAACAAAAGTATTTACTTAATAGCTGTACCATGAGAATAAAATGTCAGACCTGCCTCATGCTATTGCAATTGTTGGGTTATACCCACAAAATAAAATAAGCTCTGTCCTTCACAAAGCAAAATGGTTCTCCCTTCCCACCCTGAATTCTGAAGAGACAGGAGTTCTAATGTGTTGTATACATCCTAAAGGAACAGAGGAATTGGATCCATTCAAAGGTCACTCCTTTGGAGGTTACATCCAGTGCCTCCTTCACAAACACTGATAAAGGAGCCTAAGTGGTACTGCCCTGATTTCAGGGCTGGCCTGGGCTGCTTCCAGGTGTTCTGTCACATTTTGCCTGGAGAGAGCAAGCTGTGCTCAAGTACTTGGTGCAGCAGAAGCTGCCAGAAACCTGCCACAGTTCAGTGAAAAGCATCAGCTTATGCTGCCCCAATAAAGGCATGAGACAGGATGCAGCAGCCAGGATCTGCCAGACCCTGCCAGGTGACTCTGCCTTGTGTGTCCCTTCAGCAGGAGATAAAGCTCTGGATGGGGCAGTTCCAGCCTTCCTGGCCAAGGACTCTGCACCGCTTTCCTTGGCAACAGCCTCGAGCACCTGCTGGATGATGGTGGCTGCTTGCATAAGGATGTGGAGAACAGGCTTCTCCTGCAAGAGGTAGGTGGGAGTGGTTTGTCTGCTTGGGGTGGGAGGATAGACACTAACTGGAGTTGAAGGGCTGCTTGCAGAAGGAGGAGCATTTGGCCACAGCCCATGAGAAAAGTGTGAGAAACCACTGAGGTCAACTGAGAAACTGGAGGGAGAAAAGAAGTCAAGCTTAAAGAAGGTTCACCCCTGTTGTTGAACTGGGATTTGGTCTCACAAGAGGTTACAGTTTATTTATAAGAAGTTCAGCATCTTGAAAATTCAGAAATGTGGATCTGATTTTTTAGCCTTAAGATACCTGCCATGCCTTGAGTATTGCAAGAATGATGAGGCTCTTCAGCCTGGAGAAAATGAGGCTTAGTGGGACCTTATTGCTCTACAACTACCTGAAAATAGGTTGTAGCAAGGTGGGGTCTGGTCTCTGCTCCTGTGTAACAGAACAAGAGGAAATGGCCTCAGGGTGCTCCAAGGGAGGTTTAGATTGGATACTGGGAATTTTTTCTTCACTGAGATTCACTGATCTCCAGAGATTTCCAGGGCAGTGGTGGAGTAACCATCCCTGGAGGGGTTTGAAGGACACGTAGCTGTGGTACTTGGGGACACAATTTAGGGGTGGCCTTAGCAGTGCTGGTTACTGGTTGGGCTGGATGATCTTACAGGTCTTTTCCAACCCCAGTATTACATGACTATGAAGATCCAAAGTCAAGCTGAGTTTAGAGCATATTTCTTGCCATCGTCTCGCACAAAGACTGAGTTAAAGCAGCCAAATGACGCAGCTTTTCTCTCACAGTGAGCAAGGCATCTGGTGTTTTAATGAGAGCTGTGCTACCCCAGAAATGCCTCATCTCCTCCCCAGTGCATTGGCTCTGTTGCCAGCCCTACAGCACAGACATGTAATTGGAATGGTGTTGGAGATGAGGCTGGAGGAGGTGGTGTGTTCTGAGAAAGGGAAGTTCCCAACCCTCCCGTGGTGATCGGTTCACGTATCCACAGTGAGAAGAATGCTTTGCTCCCTTTCTCCACAGGTGATGGCAGCACCATCTGCAGAGTATTTTGTTATTAAATGAAAAATAATGACCTATTTTGTCACAGTGGGAGTTGTTTGTTTGGGTTTTTTTCCTGCTTGTCTCTCTGTATGCCTGTATGTCCATTGCAAAGGGACAGTGAGCTTGTTTTGTGCTTGATGTGGTGCCCTGTGGGATCAGTGCCTGTTCCTGGAAGGAGGCACACTGGAGCCAGTTGAAGCAGAGCTGTTGATATTAGGTGTGTGTATATATTTTGTCTCCAAGGTTTTCATGTCAGTACTTGAAAACCGTGTTCTGCTGGAGGGATGCCATTTGCAACTCCCAAAAGAGCAGCTAATGAATGTGCCAGTTCCTTCCTGAAGTGGTGCTGGAGAGCCTGTCCCACCTGGGTAAACAGAGCCTCTGCTCCTCCCAAGCCAGACCTCTGCTGGCTGCAGCTCTGACTGTGGAAAACGCTTGGACAGCGAAGGGACCTGGCATGGGTGACTTTTGGGGAGCGTGTTGGTTTCCAGGTTTTAGATGTTTTATTTTTCCAAGGATAACACACCCTCACAACTCACGCAAGTTACGTATTTGTCAGTGTGAAAAGGCAATAAATTTCTCCTTCTTACTTACCTGCAGCAAGAATAGTAAAGCTTTGACATAGGTGTGAAATCATAGTGGAGTGCTTTTATTGACGCTCACCCTAGAGCTAAATTACATTTTTCCAGGACTTCAAATGGAGCAATTTTAATCTTGTTCTGATTTGATAGTGCAGTCTGTTTTCAGTTCCTTGAAATGGGTTTTTCTGGCCCTATTCTTTGTTTTTCCAACCCTGCTCTCTGCTTCGCCAACAGATTGAACTTAGCACTAGTCGGGGGCTTGTCCTGAAAAAGCAGAAGGGAGCAGGAAATCCAGTGCTTCACTGAAAATAGCAACTTGCTCATGTTTTAAGAAATCAGATAATTGTATCCTTGCAAGGGGTGACCTACAGGTGAATTTGCTTAGTTCAGGTTCCTTGTGGGCAAGGAACCACAGGGTAGAGCTCCATTATAAGCAGAGGATATTTACTCAAGAACTACTTAAATGGCTTTCTGGACATAACATTTTTCCATTAAAAGATTCAAGCTTTTCTTAAAAACAAAGGGAAAAATCCAAGTAGCCTTTAAATGCCAGGTTGGGGTTTTTTGTTGCTATGGTTGCTAAAGCATTCTTTGTGTGGTTCCCCCAATAGATCATATACGTCTTTTTTAAAAAAAAGAAAGCCTTGAAAAAATAGTTCAACATTACCTTGTTATGTCAACATGTGCAGTATTTTTTAATGCTAGTGTGCTCTAAAGATTACCTCTTGTGTCAACCCCATAAAAAAAAAAATCCATTGCAGAAGTTCCCACTCTCTCACCTTCTGTGTTACAAAGTCAGCTGTCCATCCTGGCCCACACTCGCTGAAAGATGGGAAGGTGCTGGATACTCCTGATTCCTTAATGGAGTGCTTCCCGTGAAGTCCTGATTAATTTCCTGCACAGCACAAGTGAGAGTTTCCCATCCCAGTTCTATCTAAAAAGTTTCACAGACGTCAGGCTGAGAATAGAGCTGTGCTTTGTTCCCCCTGTGCTGCTCAGTCATCCGATGTGTTTTTCTGGTTGAAGTGTTTTTAAGAGCCATTGAGGGATTCTGTGGCCATGTTATGTAAAAGAGCTTTAAAGAGCAATCTGTTTCTCTCACTTGAAGTTCCCCCAACCCACACACACAGGTGCTGATTTTGTGGCCGTAGTGATTCTCCCTTCAAAAAGGGGGATAGGGAAATTAAAACATGGGCAGCATTTTAAAGCTGTTTGGGAGAGTTCTTAATCTCTATCAATCCCCTCTTCTCATTATCTCGTGGATGTTCCTTTTGTTTCTCCTCTGGAGCAGAGGTGTTACAGCCTGTTTGGGGGACAGGGTGAGGGGTGGAGTCTCCAGGCACTGCATGCTGGAGGCGAGTGCTGGTCTGATGGTGCCTTAGCAAGAGTGTGTGCATTGGCTCTGTGCCTGGCCCTGGCTTTGCTCTGCCTGGTGTGTTATGAGTGGTGCACCTGCAGTTTCAGTAGGATCCAGTGGTGGTCTCTTTCCAGCCCTATGTGCTGTGCAGAGCTGCCAAACACTTTGAAGAAGGTGCTGTCTTCCCATGTGAAATTCCCCAGGTGAGCCCTTGGAATGCCAGTAAGAGGGATGCACCCTCAGCTCAGAGTCCTGTGTGGAACTGGATTAAACACCACAATGGCATCATTCAGTGGCCACTACTGGGGGGCTGGGGTGATTTTTGTGTGTGCATGTATGTGTAGGAAGAATGGGATGACATATCTAAGTCATCACTCCCAGGAAAATGTGGCTACAGGATGACTTTTTATTTCATTGGAGATGTAGGCAGGGAGGCAGCATATGTGCAAGTTACTTTTTTCCCCCCTCCTCCTCTTATTTCTGGCACACAAGCAGGGAAAGTCAGTTTAAGAATGCCTGGGTGCCTGTAATTCCTGCTATCTGATTTGACTGCTTCTTTACTGCTGGTGAGGAAACACTTTCCTTTCCTGCCCTATAAAATACCATCTAATGCATACATTTAAAGCAGTGACTAGGTGTTCTCTGCAGTCTCTCATTTGATGTGCCCTGTCAGTTTACTGGTCTTGCTTTCTGTCTGTGGTGTAGCCCAACACTAACTGCCTGGTTCATGGGTAGTTTAATTAGTAAAGTTTGGTAAAATCTTTATTTTGACTATTTTGTTTGCTCCTGTGTCTATCTTCTGAGAAACAACTTTGCATCCAACCCAGGAATAAGGAGGACTTTTAACATGAATACAAAATTTGCAGATTTAAAGTTCCCATTCTGGAAGGAACCAAAGGGTGCCTGTATTCTAATGGAGAGTGAACATCTGGTTTCTTGCTGCCCTGCTGGTGCTGGGGAACTCAAGGACTCAGTGAAGTGCAGGTGCTGTGTGAGGGCTGTTGAGGTGTTTGGGACATTCAGTCCACCAGAGAAGGCCCTGAAGTGCTTTGAGCAGAGAGCTGGAGAAGGTGATGGGTTCTGTGGGATCTGTTCTGGATCTGGAGGGGAATTCTGCTGCGTGAGGGAAGCTGGGCCTCTGTCAGGTACTGTCAGGTGGGAGATGAAGGAGCAGAGGCCAGAGACTGATCTGCTCCCCAGGGGTCCAGTTGAGCAAAGAGGGACATCCATGGCAAAGAGCATAATTCTGATTCTTTGGTGAGAGCTACAGGTATTGTACCTGCTGCTGGTGACTTCACTTTAATGACACTTTCTCCTCTATTCAAATGCTGGCAAACTCTACAGACCAGTGGCATTTGCTGTTTTGTGACCTTTCCTTCAGTGGTTGTAATTGCTACTTCCATCCTACATTTTTAGAAAACATTATAGTGTAACTAAGACATTGATTCCACCTCCTAAAGATGACAGAGGGTTGTCCCAGCCATCGTTAGGTGTAAAGACATTGCTGCTAAATGACAAGTTGCAATTTTGTGAGGAGATTGCACCTTCCTATGGTGCAGAAATGCATAAAACTGGAAGAGAACAAAGTTCATCATTATTTCAGTAGATGTTAGTGAACTTCTGACTGCAAAGCTGCTTCTGCTGTTACCATTAGGTCATTAACCTTAGCAGTACTTCTTGGTAGCAGTCTGACTGAGCAAAATATGTCAGAGCATCTCTAAATTCAGCAGAACTTCACAGTTTGCTGACATTTAGTGAGGAGACATTGTATTTTGAAGAGCAGGTAGAAAGTGTGTAAAAGTGATTGTGGATTCAGGAGCACTGGGTCTCTTGTGGTGAGTATAATCCTTTTAATACTCACTCTACTGCAGCTCCGAGATTCATTCATTTAATCTGAAACATCTTGAGGGAAATGAATGCAGGCAAGTTCAGATCAATTATCACACCAAAAAAAAGAAAAGCTTGCATTTCTCTGGGCAATCTGTGTGCGTTGTAATGTCAAGCTGTGCATGAGAATGTTGCCACAAAGGAAGGTAGTATGCTCTAATTAGCAGTCACAAAAATGAAATATCAAGGTGTTATTTCGGTGACTAAGAGCCAGACTTGCACAGATTGTGATGTAGGGAATGTTACGTAGACACTTCACGCTCTGAGGTGCTTTTCCCCAGGAGGATATTGCGTGCTATTAGACACTCACACTGCGTTTGTACTTCTCTTTTTGTAAGGTTCAAATAAATCAAGCTTGAAATGGCTTTAAATGCAGTGCTATTTCTGTAGGTGTATATCACAAGTACAGTTGGATGGGAACCTTCCAAGCATAGGGGGTTTTATCCCCTCTAGAAGAGAGAGTCTGCTGGAAAATGTCACTTGTGTCAAAACCAAAATGTTTGAGGAAACCTGGCTGTTTGACAACCTATTGCTGACACATTCATGAGTTTCCAGTAGAGAGCTGAGTGGTTTCTTGCTGCCTTGGTGGTGGTGGGGATGCAGTTCAGGTGCAGGCTCCATGTGTGGTCTGAGAGCTTTGGGATCCTCAGGCCTTGTGGGTTCTCAGTTGTGGGGTCTAGAAAGGAGAAGCTTTGGGCCCCCTGGCTTCAGTGTGAGGTGGCTGACTGTAATCTCCTTGGCAGAGACCTTCTAAAGGTTCAAGGGTTTGTCCTTCTCTGTGTAGGATCCCACTGGTGACTTGAAGGACTTGTGAAGCCACTCAGAGTAAGAAAACAAAAAATCCTCCAGAGTTGGGAGAAATCGATTGTTCTGTTTCATTCAGGGAAAAAAACAAAACAAAAAAACAAACAAAACAAAACAACAAAATAAACCCCACCAAACAACAAAAAACCTCCACCTTGTTTTCTTCTCTACTATTTTTTTCTTCCACAATGTCCTTAATTCTGGATATTTCTAAATTTCTTCTTGTTGTTCTAATTGAGAACAAAGCTCTCACAAAATACCAGAATTTCCCATAGGAAAGAAATCCTGAGTTTTTTCAGTCTACCTACAATGTCTTTGGATTTGGTCCCTGTGAGGATGATGCTTGCAAAGGAGATAAAAAGGTTTCATCAGGCCACTGACTGGTCTTTGCTTTTTAAGAACCATTTCTGGGCCCTTTGTTGAGATTAATTAAAAACATGGATGTTCCTGCTTTTGCTTATTTCCCTCACAGCACTCTGAAGCAGTTGTTAGAACTGCATCCTGTTACCCCTTCATTTGTACTTTGTGATGCACGTTAGCCTCGTTTGACTTCATTATTCCAGCATAGGAATGTCTCATATTTTACTTGATTATTTTTAATTAAACTATTTCTAGAATTAAAGTTCACAAACAAAAAAAATTGAAACACAGAACACAAAATAAATCCTTTCATTGAATTAGGCTGTCTAGCTGATTTGTCATTGCCTGTTAGGTCTAGCACTTTATGATTTGAGCTGTTGTTCTGGGCTGAGCTGACAGCAAACCTTTAGCTGAGCTGTTACCTGTAAGGCACAGGATAGTATTCTGCAATGATACTGAGCAGTTGTTGCTGCTGTCTCTGCCAGATATTTGCTCTGTTTTGCCTGGTCTGCATGGATCTGGAGTGTATTATTTACAGTGGATTCCCACAGTATTCTTGTCACAGGAATAGCAGCTAAACACAGCTGACATTTGGGAAGGAGGAGCAAAGAGGGAAATGCCCAGTCCACTTTATTACTTATTGCCTCATTAAATTTTAAAATTTGAAAACAAAACTGATTTTGCAACATTTAATTATCAGGCCAACAATATCTGTTTTCCAAACTACATATAATTTGTGCCCTGGAATATGAGGTGTCTGAAATATCCCATGAGTATGATTAATCCCCTTTGAAGTCTGATGAGATAAATTGTTTCAAGGGCTGCTAATCCGTGTAATCCAGAGGAAAGGCAGGACCACAGAACCAAAATTCATTCATCGAACATTTATTTAGCCTCTAGCTGAAGTTCATAGTGCTAAAAAATTAGGCCCTACTTATGTAAAGGTTTTTAAATTGAAGACCGTGGAAGCATCTTTCTGATTCAGGCTTCAGCAAAAATGAATGAAGTTGTTTAGCCAAACCCTCTTTAGGGACCATAGCAAAACATGGGTCTGCACAGGGGCAGTATTAAAGTTGCATCTCATCAGCAGTGCTGGCTTGTCGCCGAGAGTTTCTCTCTGATGGCCAAATTCTTGACATGAGCAAGAGGAAAACACTCCCCTGATTGCTGTTGGGTAGAGTGAGCAGCATAACTAGGAAGGGGTTTGGTTGGTTTGATCTCTCACCGGAGGCAGGAAGAGATGGCACTGAGGAGTGTCAGCCTTCAGATCAGCTGGGGACACCTCGCACATCAGAGACAGCAAACGCTTCTGTCGACCTGTGAGAGGTTTGGAGCTGTGAAAACTGCTGTAGGATCCATGCTCAGCAAAGGAGGAAACACTGAAAGAGATGTCAGTAAGCTCCACTTACAGCTTTAGAGCATCAGTGTCAGATGTACTCGGCTGAGTGTAACAGGCTTCAAAATATGAACCCCCTGGAAGACAGGTAGTAAGCACAGTTCATTGCTGACAGGTTTGCAAAATCCCTCTGCCCTGGAAAAAAGGAGAAGGCTGCCTGCACATTAGTTTCCTGGGAGACTTCTGTTGCTAGCATCCACTTCTCCAGAGGCTAAACTTTCATGAAAATGGAAGAACTAACTTTTCAGCCCATGCAAAAAAACCCTTCTGAGCATGAATGTTGGCAACTGCTTGACAGTGTACAAATTGTTTCTAAATCTGCCTCAATTCAGCAGTGAAATAAATAGTGAGATTTCAGTAGCCACTTCTGCAGGTTTTTTTGAAGTACTCTACAGAGCAAAACATAGCATGGCTATTCCAGTTCCTTTTTCTACTTGGAAACACTCACAGGGTTTGTACTGCACCTTTAGCAGCAGCAGAATCTCAAAGGTGTGATGTTGCCAGCCCAGGACATTTCCAGGCTCTTCCAAAGGACTTGAAAGAGAAGTATTTCTCCAGGAACAGACCCAATTACCCTGTGGTTTTGCTGTGCTGAGTGAGCAGACTTAAGGGTGTGGAGGATCTACTTGTTGAGTGCAGGCTCCAGAAGGGATTTGGGAGAAAATAAAAGTTTGGGAGCACATTGTTCTTCAAATCAAGAATGGTTAGAGACTGTACAAGGGTGATTGCATGGCCCCTGCTTCTCCCAGAGAAAACTGGGGAATCATTTGTAGTTCTGTGAATAAATCTTCCCTTCACATTTTATAATGATTCACTGAGCACATGGGGCTGAGAAAATACTCTGGCATTAGTGAAATGTCACACGTAGATGACACATGTCTATTGTGTGTCAGTAACAGAAAGAAGTGAAATAAAAAAATACTGCAATTGTTATAAATAAATTGTTGTTCATGTGGTGTAATGCCTGTTGGAACTATACCTTAGTGGCTGCTTTTCTCCCTTTACAGTTTCCTCCTATTGCTTGGCAAATTTTGCTGATAAAGGGAACCATGCCTTGCTCTCTCTAAGTCCCTCAAAGCACAGGCATTTCTCCCAGGTGTCGTGTGGCTTTTTACTTCTTTCTTCACAGCATGACTATCAATCATGGCAGGTTTTCCTTCATAACTGTGTGTCCACAACTCTTCATCCCTTTTCTGTTCACAGTGGCTTGTTGTGCTAAGTACCAGCCTTTCATTTATACTCTTGCTAACCATTCTGCCCAGCAGTAGGAGGATTATAATAATTTATCATTTCTAATCCCAACAGGGGTGTGTTTGACTTTTAGTCATTCACAACATGCATCGGAGAAGGGGTGAAATGAAACATAAGCAGTGTGGTTTTTCTCTACTCTGTGAACCCTCTGAAGCAGTGGGAACAATGGGAATGAGCCCTTGCCAGGTGTGGATTGTTTAACTAGAACAAGAGAATTATTTCATGAAACAAGAGATCTTAATATAAAAGGTACCTAATTTCTTCCATCTCAAAAGCAGCAGGTGGATGTTTACCCTGTGGTTATTTCCTTTTGTCTTTTGTGTTTGTTGTGGGAGCTTAACCAATAATTGAGCCCTGCATGTGAAAATGAGGGTTTTTTACAAGCACACTTCCTCAGGCCTGGTGCTTTGCTGGCATCTCAGGATGCAGCCTGGCAGAGTGCTGCATTCCCTCAGTGCTGTCTGTGTGCCTGCTGCCCCTCCTGTAACCCAGGCTGTAAAACCTGATAGAGGAGCACCCTATTGTGGAACAGTGGCTCTTGCCAGATTGCTTTTCGAAGAGTTTGGTAGAGCAATGGTAAAAAACAAATTACAATTTACAAAAAGCTGAAAAATGTTTTTCCAGGTTCAGGTGTTGAGTTCTCTCTGTTCTAAACTGCATCCAGGTAGCTCAGGTTGTCAGTCTGCTGCTGCTGGGGGTGTGCAGGGCTATGATTTTCTGTTACTGGTGGTGTAATGGAACCTGGAACTGGGGTTACAAGGAGTGAGGAGTTTACAGCAAGGATATTCTTGCTTTTCTCCCTGCCTTGCCAGGAAGTTGCTCAGATATGCTCTGTGGGGAAATGGACAGCTCTGGCAGCACCAACACAGCACTTCGTTTTCTCCCTGTTTAGTCCCTAGTACCAGTCTCTGGCTGTTCTAGAGACAGAAATGGCACACAGCATTTCTTACAGAGCAGGGAAAACAGCACAGCACTGAAAGGAAGACACAAGGAACCTTCCTTTCAAGAAATCTCTGCTGTTACAATAATTGATATGCTATATTTTACTGATAGCAAGTTTATTGATATTATACCACACACTGTGTGATGGGGTGAGAAAACAGGCACCAGCCCTCCTACCTTCACGTGGTATTAGTCATTGCATTTGGTACTCAGAGACATCTATGGCTAAGGGACCCCAGGTGTGTATTTTTAACTCTGGAAGTAAATGCAATTTAGCTTCTCTTTCCTTCTTGCTGTGTCTTTGCTGCCTTGAATGCTTCCTGTTGCCTTTCAGGTTGTGGGAGTAACATGAGCAGTGCTTGTAACTGAGGCAAGGACTGTATGGAGGGGAAATGCTTAGAAATCCACAGCTCTGAATATCAAACAAAGATGTTAACGAGCACTAATGCCCTTGTACAGGGCTGGATATGGATGGAAAGGGAGTCAGATTGGCACTCGAAGCTGTCATCCAACCCCCATTCATGTGCTTGATTTATCTTCAGTCTTCATCTGTAAATGTGTGAGCAAAAGGTACTGACATAAATTCAGTTAAAGCTGATATAAACTGACCTTTATCCTATAGCTAATTTCTAAAAACTAATAGTCTGATATTCACATCTTCAGATATTAATCCTCAAAGAACACATCAGTAATAATGACTGATTAGACTCCTAAAAGGAACCTCTCCTTAATTCTGTTGTCTTTGACAGTCATTTTTCCTTCCTTGGATGCACACTGCATTTTGTGCCTCAGCAAGTGTGCAACCCATGTGGCCCTGCCAGATGGTAACTTCATAGTCAAGATGATGAAGACACGGACAAGGCAAGAATTAAGTGGGCTGAATGTGAGACAACAGTAGGCTGTGCTGAAAGGGGGAGTGAGGGTCAGAGGAAATTCACAGATGGATTGATCTTGCTTAATATATTTGTTAATGGCATGGTTAGGTGAGAGTACACATATAAAACTGATCAAAAATTTAGCAGATCAAGGCATACAGGAAAAGAAGGAGAATTCTAAGAACTGAACTTTAAAAAGTGAGCAGTAATTCCACAGTGCCCAGGGCAAGTCTGTGCTGCTAGGGACCAGTAATAAGTTTCTTACATGCTGTTGAAAATTTGAAACATTTGAAAAAGAAGGGAAAGGAGAAGCAAGGCATAAATGTATTCATTGACCAGAAGATGCCTGCCACTGTAAGCAAGATGAGTACAAACCTAAAATATCAGGCCATATTATTCTCCTGGAGATTTGGCATAGCCATAGCTCTCTGTTAACTTCATCCTAAACAGTGTGAATGATTTCAGGTATTTGTGTTCAGAAGGGATTCATTCACAGGTACAGGAGAAAGCTACAATGACACTAGAGGGTGGAAAGCCTGTCCCTTAAATGGAGACCAAGCAAATTTAGCTCATTTACTCTGGCAAAATAATTGTTCTCCAGGTATATGCTGTGGGGTAATATTGGAGGCAGGGTGGAGAACTGCTTCCATAAAAACAAAAAAAAACCAGATCAGATGGATCAGATGGCCAATGTCTAGAACTTAGAGGAAAAACCTGAACATAGTAGTAATGTAGGCAAAATAATACTAAAAACTGTAATTGAAAGAAAGCCTGTTCAGTTTGTGGAAAGATTTGGTGAAGGGGTCAGGTGCTGCAGCCCATAATTTTAATCTTGATATTATTTAAGGCCAAAGGAGGCTCACGGGATTTATTTTTAAGTGACTTGAAATCACTGGGTTGTCAGATAGTCCTATAAACCCTAAAGTTCCTGAGAAGTCTGTGAAATAAAGTTCTGTGCTTTGGTGTAAAGTCAGAATGGCTTTTAATCAGATTGCTTGTGACTGTCACCAAAGACCTGCATGCTCAGATTTAATGTGGAAATTTTGTTGCACTGTGGTTAATAGTCAGATCATCTTCTAAAGTCAGTTGGTATAATTCCTCTGGTTTCAGTGGAGTTATGCTGATTTCCAGCAGCCCAGTAATTTATAGTAATGGGATTTAATGAATTTTACATTAAGTCAAAGAAAATATTATAGCTAGGGCTCCCTGTGCTATCTGGAGGATTATAGTAAAGAGTGTTTAAAAAAAACCCCACTTCCTATCAACCTGTCATTGTAGAATTTTGTGATATATGGAGACCACTTGAAAACCTTTAGAAGTCTGGGATTTTAACTTCTCTAACTTGTTCTCAGAGCTTGTTGGCAAGAATCACAGCATCACAAAAGTCTAGAAAAAAAGCAGTAAACAAGGTTGGTGAGGGACAGAGCACATAGGTCACATCTAACTTCTTCCTTGAAATTAGGTGTACCTTGTGTTCATGGGGAAAAACTGGTTTGGAAAAAGGTAATCTTCAGTTTGATAGTCCACAATGCAGACCCTTCGAATCTAAGGTCTTCAGATTTGAAAATCATTGAAAAGAACTTTCAAATCTTCAGACAGTCTTCAAGGAAAATAAATCCTGGAGAATCTACTCTAAACTAAAGTCCAGGTCAAACACAAAACCAGAATCACACAAAATCACAGAATCCTGGAGTTTGGGAGTAACCTCTGTAAAGTAAACTGCTCAGAGCAAAGTCTGCTTGGGTCTTCAGTATTTTAGAGCATGAAGACTCCATAAATAACTTGTTTCAGGGTTTGACTCATAGTAAAAGACATATTTGGGGTTTTTGCTTGTGTTTAATAGGGTTTTGTCTATTCAGTTTATGTCCATTGCTTCTTGTCCTTTCATTGGGTGCCCCTGAGAAGCATCAGGCTCATTTTCTCTATACTCTTTCACCAGGTATTAATACATACAGGTAAAGTCCCACTGAGCCTTTTCTTCTCCAGGATGAACAGTCCCAACTGTTTCAGCCCCTCCACACCAGTGACACTTCAGTCCCTCAATCATCTTTGTGACTCTTCCCTGGATTTTCTCCTTCCCAGGGATGAAGGTGGGCCTGAGATCCCTGTATCCTCTTCCTTAGAAGGAAGATGAAAGGAAGCTTTGCTTTTCCAGTCTTGAATAAAATCCCCTGATCACTATGACCTTTCAAAGATAATTGAGTGTGGCCTCACAGTGACACTGGCAGCCCTTCTGTGCTTGGAGCACATTCCCTCAGCCCCCATGGACTTATGGCCTGTTTGTTTATGTGCTCCCTAGCCAGCTGCCCCCCAACAGAGCATAAATCTGCTTTTCAACAGTACCAAACTCAAGGAAAGCACCAAATAAGCTGCTGTCCTTGCAGCCATTGGCCTCACAGGAGGATTTCCCCAGAACTGTGCTCAGGGCCTGTAGGAATGTGCTGTGCAGAAGTGGGTGGGAAGCCACAGAGCTCTTGCACAAGGAGGTTTCCCAGTACAAACCAGTCATTTATGGCTTAGTGCCCATGATGGAGCAGTGGTGTTCCATGAGTAACTCCACGGAGAGTCGTGAGCTGTGTTTGAAAAATTATAAAAGGAACTTACCAAGTGAGATATAGATGTGATGAATATGGGAAAGGAACAACATGAAAGCAAAACTTTAAATGGACTATTTTCTCACATGCACTTTTATCAATTTAAATATCTATATGTAGTCAACATGCTGTCTGACATAATCACCAACTAAATTTTCCTTCAATCAACCATGTGTGTTTTCCTTTCAGAAGAGCTTTCCAATGCCACTTTATATTTTCTGATCTCTTTCCTTGTTTTAATCCCTGTTACATCTGGAGGTGAAATCCAGTAGTCTCACAGATTGCTTGTTGTAGGCAACCCTTTGAGAATGCCAGCTGCAGACACACAGCTCAACAGACTTTGACCTGATGTGGCTTTTTTCTCTCTGAAACTTATTTCTAAACCACATTTCAGTGAGATCTCTGCATATCTGATCTGTTTTTTTCCAGTGCTTGGTTCAGCTTGTATTTTTTGGTTCAATATTTGAAACCACACTATCAGATTGCAGAATTACATGCCTCTTAGCAGCAGTGGATGATCAGTGAGAGTTTCTGAAAAGGAAAATAAATAAATAATCTTTTACAGGTTTGGGAATGATTCTTGGTATGACTCACACTTGTTCTAACCATGAAATCTGACTCACTGTGTTGTGTAGCAGGGAAAAGTTATGATAGAAATAGCAAAAAAATCTGTAGTCAGTCATATCCAGTCAGTCTAATCCAGGCATACCTCAGGCCCTATATGGTGATTCCCTGCTTTTGGAGCTCACCCATCCCACAGTGAGACCAGCAGATGATTATTTTTGGAAGCTCCAGGCTCCAGTTCTCCAGTACTACTCAAGTAGCATTTGCTGCCTATTTTCTCCCCTGGGCTTTGTTGCACAGGGGTTTCAGTATGACCTGGCTGCTCCAGGGTGTGAACCCGAGTGTGAACAAGAATTCTCTTGTGCTGCCTTTTGAGTGGATGTTGGGATGCCTGCAGCAGGTGGGGAGGTCACTTTGGGACTGCTGTGTCATACACAGGCTTCTGGTGTGTTTCTGCTGCACACCCTTGTCCTCTCAGATCCACAGTCAGGCTTTTTGTCCCATGGGCAAGCCAAAATAAACAGTGTAAGCCAGTTCACTAATAATAATAAGGATAAAAGAAGGAAGACAACATTACCTTCATTTAACATGTGCCCTTCTGTTAGGTATGGGAAAGCATATGTGGTATAAATTATCTTGGAGAAACTGATATAAATTTCATTGTGTCAATGTGTCTGAGTGTCCTACAAAGTTACCATACAATAAATTTATCATCAGTGAGAGAAACCCCTTGCTGGCTGCCCGAAGTAGTTTGACTGTAAGGTTTCACACATTGATATTTTAGGCTTATCTAGATGCTGGTTTACCATTTCCACTCTTCAGTATCTCACATGTACAACCTCTGCATCTATTTTAATCTTGCAGTAACCTTTCTGTGTTGTGTGAAACCTTTCTGGTTTCAGAAGAGCTGGGCAGCCAGCACTGCCCTTGATGCCTTTTTGGGCTTAATAACAGAGGCCAGACAAAATTAAGAGAATAAAAAGTGGATATGGTTAATGAAGGGCCTTCAGGTACATTTAGGGCAGACAGAGCCTCCCAGGGGCTACACCCAAAAATGGACCAGAGGTCACAGGTTTTACCACTTTTATAAATTTAGTCCATTTGCATGCTGGGGGTTAATGTTCCAATTACAGCTTCAGGTAATGAAGTAATTTACCCCAAGTTTGCTCCCCCAACTCACTTTTGTCTACATTTCTCAGGGCCTGAGACAATGAGGTGTCTTTGATTCCTTGGTCTGGAGAGGAACTGTTTTGTCTGACTAAAATGGGAAAGGAGTAGCTAACACGTTATATGGAGTTTAGAGTTGTACACTAAAGAACTGCAGAATTACAAGTACATGAAAAATATACAAGCTAAAATCCCAAGGTGTCCCCCTGATTCCTCTGGGAGGAGTGGCTGCTCTGTCCCATTCCTGTTGGCACTGCTGTAGAGATCAGTGCCTTTGGATACTGCCCAGACCTCTCCTGGGGCCACCTCTGTCCTTCTGGATTTCTTTCCCTTGCCCCTGCTGGTCTGTAGCTTGCTGCCCCACCAGTATATCCAGCAGGATAACATCAGGCTTCTGTTCCTCTGGTGAGAGCAAAGGGGTACAGACAGATTGTCACTGACAGTTTGCCCCACACTCTGAGCTCTCTGCTTTTACTGTACTGGTGCATCGATTGCCTTGGCTGCAGAATAGCCCCAGGCTCTTAGTCCATCATTCCTGAGGTAGCATAAATGATTTGTGCTAACTAAACAATCCCAGTTTTTGAGGAGATGCTTCCAATACTTTAATAACCAGTTTGTCAGCTGTGTTCATTGTAATGTGACACTGCAAGCAAACACTAAGCAGCTTGGTGGTTTGACCACAGCAACAATTAGCTCAGGAGTATCTCCCTGCTACAGGCAGTCACTTCATTAAGTATTTATGAAACTAAAATGTTTCTGTTAATAAAACACAACTGGAGCTTCTTAGGGAAAGATTGATATAAGTGCTTTGCTTCCGATATCATGTGTGTGTATTTAATGTGTTCACTGACTGGTAGTGTCTCTGGGATAAAGAGTAAAACAAGATCAAAATAAGAAATGGAAGCAGCAGCTTTGAGCTCAGTGATACATCTTAGGAGAAGAACAGGCAATAATAATAAGATTATGATGTTGAGGGGTGAGAATTGAGGGGGTGAGAGCAGCCAAGGGGCACGAGGCACAGCTCATGGCTTTAAAGAGACAACAGCAGAGAAAAAGAAACAGTCACGAAGTGAGTGGTTCACTAAGAACTGGGCAATTGGGACCTTGCCTAGTGGAAGAAGTTGCCTGTTTCCCTGGATTAATTAAAAGCCCTGCTGCCTAACCTGGAGGAGGAGAGAATGTCTTTTTCTTTCTTCAAAGGCTAAGTTCTCTCAGCCTTTGAAGAAAGTGAAGTGTCAATTTTTTAATGTAGTCTGGCTGAGAGCCTGCTGTGGGTATGGCAGTCAGTGCTCAGGCTGTCAGGAAGCAAGACTAGTTTATACAAAACCATAATTGCTTGAGCTAATTTTAAGCAAAATGAGCTCAAACAAAGCAATGGTATGCTCCAACAGCTTCCACCTTCCTCCTGCTTCTGCAAAAGAAAACCAGCTGAATCTGTGGCTCTGTGATCAGCAGACATGCTGGGCCTTGATCAGGTAGGGATGTCTGGACTGATCTTTATGTATTTAACAGGACTTTGGACTTAAATGTGGCTACTGCCCAGGCATAGGCTGGCCTGGGTGGGGAGCTGGGGTGAATTTAGCTTTGCTTCCCCTGTAACCTTCTAGGAGAGGAGTGTTTGTCCTTCACTTGAATGAGAGAAGGGCCTGGTATCACTTTGGTCTTGTTATCCCATGGCAAGGTAACCACACAGCCAGGGGAAAAAATTACAGTCCAACAGGTTACAGCAGTAAAACACTGTGTGAGAAGATTTATCCTTTTATGAGGTTTATAAAGTCAAATATGGACAAGCAAGAAGTGCTTCACAGGGCAGAATGGCACCATTTACTTAGGATCATTTCAGCTGTTACAAGTATTTCCTTAAGGAAAAGAGCAGTATCAAAGGAAGAAGAAAACTGGATTCAATATTAGTATTTCTTGTATTAAAATGATATGTTTAGCTAAATATTTCCAACATTCCTTTCATCACCAAAGCTATAAAAAGTACTGATTGTAAAGCAGAGGTCTTAAAAGTCTTTAAAAATTATTCCTTCCAGAATAAGCAAGTAAATGAAATGAGAATTCAACCTACAGTGCATTTTCTCCTTTTAACTTTAGGTAAATACAGCCAGAAATTCAGTTCTCTATTTATTTGCAAACACTGCATAATAAACATAAATGTACTGCTGTTAAGAATAATAATGCAATGCTAATGATTCTGAAAAGTAAGAAGGGAATAAAAGAACCATCTGAAGGAAAGGGACAGGTAATTAGGCAAAGCAGGGAGATGAAATAGTAGATAAGTACCTAAGAAAATTACACAGTAAAGGTGATTAAAAATAAAGGAATATAAATTGTACATTCTGTACTGGAACAGAAAATACAGAAAGTGCTGGCAAGGCTGAGCCATGAAAGGTGAATCTAAATAGCAAGGGTCAAGGATTTGGAATGTAGCTGTCCCCTAGTTCATGTGATCAGAGAATCCACTCTTGTCAGAATAACTGGGGTGAGATCTGCACTGCAGCTGAGAGCGTTGGCCACAGGTTGGGGCAGAGCAAACACAAAGGTTTTGCTCCCCAGCCCCTGGGCTGTGCCGGCAGCTGCAGCTCTCAGCTCCTCCCTCCCACCTCGCAGAGCTCCACTCCTTGCCGTGTGCTGCTGCTCAGCCGTGGTTCTTCACTCGTGGCCCATTTCCTGCAATGCAGTTGGCCAAGATGATTTCAATCTCCTCTTGGATGGACTCCCAGGAAGTGGAAATTTAAGGGATGCCACCTGGATCAACACATCCAGGCTAAAAATACGAGGCTTTTGCATATGCCTGAATGAGGATGGTTCTCAGGCTGACGACTCAAGACATTAAAAATCCCAGTGGATCAGCACAAGGGAAGGAAGGTCCCTAATACTTAGTGACCAGTAGATTACAAGAGATAATCATTATTTTAAGTAAATTTTTGGCCCTGCTCCCTGCTGTACCATTTTTTCCATTGCTTTTGATGGAATGACCTTATTTCTGTTTCTCAGGACTATAACTGGAAGAATACAGACAACTACAGGTTTTGTGGAGATGTTAAGAGAAAAAAAAATGCACTGAGGAGTCAAGTCTTGAAAAGCTATTATTAATTTTATTCGTAACCATAAAAAATATTCCAAGAGTTTAATTTTAATGCTTCTCTTTTTATTTTGTGCTGTCAACAATCAAAACTGGATTACTTCCCATTTGGGACACTAGAGTTTGTAGTATTTTTTCTGCTGAGAACCAGCTCTCTTTGTAATCAGTTACTACAGAGATGTTGCTGAGGAGCAATAGTATTGCCAGTGAATGTCTCTGATTGAAGGAAGCTTTAATCAGAAGTTACATCTTGAAATAATACTAAAATTGTAGAAGTTCAGCTTTTCCCTGGAAGAAACTCCTTGAGTGCACTGCTGTTGTGTGCAGTGACAATTACCAGTTTCCTCCTGAGGAAGGAGTGTCTGTGCAAGCACAGCAGCATCCAGGGGCTGTCTGATACACAGAGGTGCAGAGAGTGAATTAAATGGGAAGTGGAGCCATACAGTGGCACTGTTTCACGAGGAAAAAAGCTGAAATTCCTGCTGCCAAAGACAGCAGTTCATCTGTTCTCAAACTTCATTCCTCTGACTGTTCTCCCCTGGCTATTGGTCTGCTACACACGCCTTCCCTTTCAATTTTTTTGGCAGTAAAATGATTCTGATCAGCCACCTTTATATTGAATAACCACCTTGGAGTATCCTGAGCATGCCAATAGGGGATGACTGAACAGCTGTAAGCACTCCAGTGAAGGGTTCTCTGTGAAGTATCAAATAAAAGGTCAGAAGAGTAGGCCTCATGAAAACCACTGGTTGCTTTGGAAGGTGTGTGCTGCAGGGCATTACTTTCCCATCTGTGAAGTGGTTAAGGGCACTATGATATTTATTTAGTATTTATAGAGGGCGAAGAGGTAAATATGTCTAAACTATACTTTTCACAACTGAATGAGTACCTTCCTCTACAGCAGTGCAAACTTGACTTTTGTCTAAGATTAGTGGTGAAGATACATTGTGAGGTTTAATGTCACTTTAATTTAGCTCCACCAACCAACTGTCGTTATTATTATTACTTTACTATTTCTAACCAGACGTCACCTGTGCTCCTCAAGCGTGTCATGGTAATGAAAATTTAGTTGATTTAGTGATTAACTGAGTTAATGTCATTATCTTAGGTAAATAAAATTATATGCTAATGTAAGGTAACATTTCTTTTTAATTTTTTAGAACCATATATGCTGCAATCAGATTCTTTAAATATTTACTGAAGCACTTAGATGAAATACATCTGATAGAGTTATTCTGGAGTGACATGACTTCCAACATGAGCTCCTTCCCAGAGCAGTTATGGAAAAGATGGGTAAAATGTCCCTGCAATGTTAGAAATGGAGGGAAAATTGTTTCTGAGGCATTCCCAGGCTCTCATTCATCCTCTGAAGTTGCCTTTGTGGTTGCTTGGCCAGGGAAGCTGTTCCCTGCACAACTGTTCCCTCCTTGCAGCCGGCACTCCCCGAGCTCCCCGTGGGCACAGGGGCAGTGGGAGCAAGGGCAGGGGCCTGGGCGAGGGAGGAGCACTGGGTGATGCAGGGGGCAGTGGGAGGAGGTCACAGCAAGCACTGGGACAGAGTGTGCTGGGATTTCCTTTGGGATTTTGGAGCCAGAGCAGCAGCTCAGCCTCACTGCTGGCTCTGCTGCTCCAGCGACTGTCCTGACTTCATGTCATGTCCCCAAACATGACAGGACAGTGAGAGTCTCCAGCCAACTGCTACACATCCAGTCTCGTTGC
Source organism: Cisticola juncidis (assembly GCA_013400215.1). Classification (NCBI taxonomy): domain Eukaryota; kingdom Metazoa; phylum Chordata; class Aves; order Passeriformes; family Cisticolidae; genus Cisticola; species Cisticola juncidis. The sequence continues at coordinate 193,965 of VXBR01008586.1, forward strand.
ATCTTGCAACGTTTTATTCCTGTTAACATTTATAAAGAAAATGAAATATTTACTGCTTTAATGCATACAGGTCTTAGGAGCCTCATAAAAAAAATCTCTGTTGATTCAATTCTTTACTAAATTATGATATAAAACTCTAGAGATTCACAACGTTTCTAATTACAGGGAAGGTTTTATAAGTCTCTGCCTTTTATAGCATTTTGAATAGAGTTGTTGCAGGCTGCCTGGGCATTTTGTTAGGCAGAGCTGTGCATTCTCCGAGGTGTCCTGAGACAGACAGTGTGCTCTGGCTTCAGCTGCAGCTCAAACCTGCATTTAGAGCAAAAACTAGGGGAGATACTGGGCAAGATCTGAACTAAAGTAAGATGCTGATGGTTGTGGCAGTTGCTGGTGGTGAGCTGTCCTGAAATCCAGACTACTTCAAGCAGGTGCTTGTGTGGACATCAAGCCCATTTAAAATGCCTGTCCCTATTTGTGAGCTGAATATTTGAAATTTTGACTCAACATCCACAAAGAGTTCACAGAACAGTTTCAGAGTTACTGTATAACACTGATAAATTGTAGTGGCAATTGTAGTATTCTTAGAAATAGCAAAACGCATATGAATGTATTTAACAGCTCAGGTCAGTAGCAGATTTGCAAATATGCAGAGATTTGAAGTGACCCTTTTTAAAAAAAATGGATAAAAACATTTAGATGCCTTTCAGTCTCCATAATGATGAAGTGCATGCTATCTTCCCTTCCCTTCCCTTCC
>VXBR01008594.1:12097-28489 GCA_013400215.1 Cisticola juncidis
GCAGAGCTGAGACAGAACTGAGATAATGCCCCTGCCAGGGAGGCCTGGCAGAGCTGAGACAGAACTGAGATAATGCCCCTGCCAGGGAGGCCTGGCAGAGCTGAGACAGAACTGAGAGATAATTTAGAATAAACAGCCTTGATAACACTGCTGGACTCAGCCTGTCTGCTCTGGCTCTGGTGTGAAACACCCAGGGCAAAGAGAAGACTGAAAACCTGATTGCCCCGGGGAACAGCAACCCCAGGGAAATCCCCAGGGAACAGCAACCCTGGGGGAGACCCCACTGCCTCGGGGAACAGAAACCCCGAGGAGAATCTCAGGGAAAAACGACCCCGAGACAATGTGAGCTCAGGCAACGTTCCAAGCAAACGTTTCATGGGAAATTTTGTGTGTTGGGGTGTCTGAGGGAGTGGAACTTGATCTCTGTGAGGTTTCAGAACTCGGGATCACCCTGGCTTCACACCCTGCTTTTGCTGGGATCACTGTGGTTTCCCCACAGAGCTGCTCCCTTGGAATGTGAGGCCTCAGGGCATCCTGATCCCAGCTGGTCCCTTTCTATGAACACAATTATTTTATGTTAATTGCAGAGGTTTCCTGCTCCTCACCTCTGTCAGGAATGAAGGTTTGGGCAGATTCTGTGTCTCTGGTGCCACCTGATTGTCCCAGGAGCAGCTGAAGTGACCCTCAGCTCCCAGGTCCCTGGGAGCAGCTCTGGCTGGGCACGGTGGGACAGTGAGCAATGGGACAATATTGCCATTTTTAAATCATTTTCTCTGTTCAGCTGATTTAGAGCCAAGGGTTTATGAACCAGAGCTGGCAGGGAAGGGGAAGCTCTGGGAGCAAAGATCCCAGCAGAGCCCTGTGACACTCCCCATGCCACAAATCTACTTTTTTTTTTAATTGTCTTTTTTTAACTTTTGAGATTTTGTAGTTCAAATCAAAAGTTTGAACTGATGCTGCCTTGAAGGGACTGGAGGCCCAGTGATTTAAGCTGTTTCTCATAATATTTCAAGATTCTGCTCCTGCTTTGGAGCAGTAACAAGGTAATTATGCCAGGGCCCTTGGCAGGACTGTCTAGCTCAGCTCCCAGCAGTTGCTGGGATTCCATCAGTGCCTTCATTTTATGGGACATGAACTCATTTGGAACAGAGCACAAGGAAGAAGGAAAGGAGCAGCAGCAGCATAGTTTCAACTTCTGCATCCTGAGGGGATTTGAGCATTATTTCTTTTTAAAGGGATGGCCCCAGCACTCTGAGAATTGCTGATGGGACCCCATCTCCCACTCCCATTTGGGGTCTCTCTGCTGAGTGACCCCACACTCACAGCAAACTGGGCCATCAGTGAATGGAGGAAAACTCCCCAAACCTCACAATTTTTTCTGTTATTTGACCCTGGGATCGTGTCCCTCATGGTCAACACAGCTTTGTTCTCCAAACCCCTGGATGAGAACATTTCCCAGAATTAATTCCTGCAGTGCTGTCCCGGGTGGCACAGGGCAGCTCTGGAAAATGGTGTGGAAAAATCAAAGCAGGGCCTGGACAAGAAAAGCTTTGTGACTTAATTGTGGCCTTCCAGTGCCTGAAGGGGCTCCAAAAAACATGGAGAGGGACTTGGGACAAGGGATGGAGTGACAGGATACAGGGAATGGCTTCCCACTGCCAGACAGTGGGCTTGGAGTATTAGGGAGAGAAGGAGAGAACAATCTGCAAATACACAGGGAGCTGCTGCAGAGGGACAGGGACAGAGTCCCTGTGCTCCATGGCCAGCACAAGGTGTCACATCTGGCAAGAACAGGGTCTCGGGGTCGTTTTTCCCTGAGATTCTCCTCGGGGTTTCTGTTCCCCGAGGCAGTGGGGGCTCCCCCAGGGCTGCTGTTCCCTGGGGATTTCCCTGGGGTTGCTGTTCCCCGGGGTAATCAGGTTTTCAGTCTTCTCTTTGCCCTGGGTGTTTCACACCAGAGCCAGAGCAGACAGGCTGAGTCCAGCAGTGTTATCAAGGCTGTTTATTCTAAATTATCTCTCAGTTCTGTCTCAGCTCTGCCAGGCCTCCCTGGCAGGGGCATTATCTCAGTTCTGTCTCAGCTCTGCCAGGCCTCCCTGGCAGGGGCATTATCTCAGTTCTGTCTCAGCTCTGCCAGGCCTCCCTGGCAGGGGCATTATCTCAGTTCTGTCTCAGCTCTGCCAGGCCTCCCTGGCAGGGGCATTATCTCAGTTCTGTCTCAGCTCTGCNCTCCAGGGTGGCCACAGGGATGTCCTGGGCTCCGACACAGGGGAAAGGTTAAAAACTCCAAATGAGCTCCCCAGGGTGCCCTGGAGGGTCCAGGGTGGTGCTGAGGCCCCATCAGAGCCACAAACAGAGACTGGGCAAATGCACAGTGACTGAGCCCAGGATTGAGCTCCACATCCTGGAGTGGGAAAAGGAACCCCAAAACCTCTCTGGGTTCCCTGGAACCCCCTGAACACTCCCAATTTCCCAAACCTTGTGCTGACCCTCTCAATGCTCTCCATACCCCCCAAATCCCCATTTTTGTGGTACCCACACAGTCTCTGTTCCCTGGGCAGGGATTTTCCAACCTTCCAGGCCCAGGGTGGCATCTCTGCATTGAAACCTGACACAGCCAACCCCCAAATTAGCCCTGCTAATGAGCCAGTGGCTTAAAATACCCCAGGCAAAATGCAAAACATATGCAAATGAGACTGCAGCAACAGATTGAGGCCATGAACCTTCTGGAAAACTTCTGAGGCTGGAACAGGGCATGTGGGAAGAGCTTTAAACCCAGGCACAGAACAGAGTGGAGTGAATTAAAGGTGCTTTGAAGGGAACCTGTGGCCATGAGAGCTGGGGAAGGCACAAAGGAACCACCACGTGGATGCTCCAGCTGGGGATGAAGGGGATTTTGATCTCAGTGCATCCTGCAGAGCTCCAGACCCTTAACTGGAGTGTTTAATTAGGATCCCTGTTTAGATTTCACGTCCAGGGGCAGCAGGGAGGGAGGGATCCAGAGGGATTTCAGCCTGTGCACAGGGAGCCTTCCTCCATCCCTGAGTCCTTCCTGCTTTTCCCAGGCTTTTCCCTCAGGAGCTTGAACTGAAGGAGCCCTAAGTTGGGAGGGAGGTGCCCTCTGTGAGTCCTCCTTGGCTCAGAGCCTGGACTTCTCCAGACTCTGCCATAATTCCAGTCCAATAAAAGATCACAACTGAAACCCCTGTTCCAGGGCCCCTCTGCCCCAGGGGAGCACACAAGGCGATTTATGTAGGACTGGGAAGGACATTTCAGCCCACTGCACCCTCAGGACCATTAACACCATTTTATGAATCTGAAATTAATTTTAAAATTAGACTTATTCCTTAATCCCTGCTGCTGTGGCTGGGTCAGTGTTTCACAGACTTCTCCTCGTTTTTCCAGGCTATTGGGTTTTTTTGGTGCCAAGTTTAGCTTGTAAGGAGAGGATTTTTCTGTCCCCCTGGGGATTGTCCACAAATGTATTTATGGAGTTGATCTTCTCACCCAGCTGGAAACTGCTGGAGTCACTCTGGAGGGGTTTAAGAGAAAGGGCAGGTGCTGGAAGAGCTGTGGCTCTTAATGCCTTGGTCTGAAATCATAAAGTCATGGAATGCCCTGAGCTGGGAGGATCCACCTGGATCATCCCAACCCTGTCCCTGCCCAGACCCCCCAACAACTCCACCTTGGGCACCCCTGGCAGCGCTGCCCAAACTCTCCTGGAGCTCTGGACCATTCCCTGGGGAGCCTGGGCAGGGCCAGCACCTCTGGGGGAAAAACCTTTCCCAAAATCCATCCCAGCCCCCCTGGCACAGCTCCAGCCCTTCTCTCATTCAAAAGAAGGCTGAATTCAGACCAAATAGGTCAATAAAGTCATCCCTTCAAAAATTCTGGATTCTATCACCTTTCCTTACTGGAGGGGGAGGGATAATTTGGTACCCAGAGCTGATTTTCCCACTGTCACAGATGGGTAAGGATGTGGTTGGCTCTCGCAATTAAGGGATGAATTTTATGTGTATGTTAAGGAAGGCTTTATGGATGTAGAGTTATGTTGCTGTGTCTCAGGGTTGCTGTTCCCTGAGGTTCTCCTCGGGGTTGCTGTTCCCCAAGGCAATCAGGTTTTCAGTCTTCTCTTTGCCCTGAGTGTTTCACACCAGAGCCAGAGCAGACAGGCTGAGTCCCCAGTGCAGTTTCCAAGGTTGTTTATTCTTCATTATCTCAGTTCTGTCTCAGCTCTGCCAGGCCTCCCTGGCAGGGGCATTATCTCAGTTCTGTCTCAGCTCTGCCAGGCCTCCCTGGCAGGGGCATTATCTCAGTTCTGTCTCAGCTCTGCAGGGCATCCCCAGCAGAGCAGGACTGGGCGGCTCAGAGAGCCCCACACCTCATGTACAGCACCCCTGACCCAACCCTGTCCAAAATGCACTTTTTATTGACAGAATTTTACCAATGCCCACTGCCTATGCTAACATGGCATTTCTACTCTAAACCAATCTCTAAAATCCAACTCAGCAAAAGATGGGGGACGAGAGCAAGAACAAGGAGCACAGGGGCCACTCCCCAATTCCTCCAGCTTGTCCCTTCAGCCCCATATGCTAAGAATCCTAATTTCTATATTTATATTCTATAACAGACTAACCACTATTTATTTTTAAATTCTTAGGATTTGTGATTCCTCTTACATGTGAGTATTCACTGCCATGGACAGGAGTCAGAGGCAGTGTCCTCCTGGGCTCTGTGTGAGGCTCTGACCCCCCTGTTTCAAAATGACACACAAAATGCAAATAAAGGGACACCGGGTACTACTTAAAACAAAACCCCCTTGAGACAATGAGTCAATGCAAAATCTGAGACTGGCAGTAGCACCCCTAGACTGGTGTAGCAGCAGAGGAGATAAAACCACCAACCAAAGCAACTCCACCGTGTCACTGTGACCTAAACAATTCTTCACCTGCAGGACCCCCTCAGACAAGGAGCACAAAGTCTCTGCCCAGGCAGCCCCAGCTCTGCTGTGGGTCAAATCTGCCACCTCCTCCTCTGTTCCATTCCCCTGTGGGAATGGTCTCTCCACCCTCAGGGACCCCTAGAGCTTGTACCATGTAGTTTGACCCTTCCCTCCCTTTCTGACCCCATTTCTGTGTCCCAATTTGCCCCACCCTGACAAGAGCTGAGAACAGACCCTGTTCCTCTGTGCTTGCCCTCTTTCCCTCTGGAGACCACCTGGAATAAAAATCTGACTGCAGCTGGGGGTGAGAGCCTCTTTTGGATCATTTCCCCTGTCTTTTGATCTATTCCTCCAGGACTGAGAAGGACTGAGCTAGCTCAGACCCTCAGAGGGGTAAAAAGGAGGATTTATTATCACTCCTCCTCCACGGGAGCAGCATGTGTGTCCTGACTGCTGGCAGGGACAGTCACAGGAACCCCTCTGAGCCCAGGAAGTTCTCCTGCTGTGAGGAGAATTCCAGGCAAGTCCTGATCAAAGGGATTTGGCTGAGCTGCCTCAGCCCCTGAGCTGAGCGGGCTCAGCACCTCAGACAAGCAGGTGGCATCAGAGGGACGGGACCTTTTCCTCCAGGATCTGCCCAAACCTTCATTTCTGACAGACGGGAGCAGACTCAGCCTCAGCATTCCCAGGGCTGGGACCTGCCCAGGATTTCCCTGTTGAGAGCTGAGATCAGCTCCTGCCTCCTCTCAGGACTGGCAGAGGATTCCAGAATCCCAGAATGGTTTGGGTGGAAAGGAATCTGAGAGCTGAGATCAGCTCCTGCCTCCTCTCAGGACTCACAGAGGATCACAGAATTCCAGAATGGTTTGGGTGGAGAGGAATCTGAGAGCTGAGATCAGCTCCTGCCTCCTCTTAGGACTGGTAGAGGATTCCAGAATCCCAGAATGGTTTGGGTGGGAAGGGACTTCAAAGCCCACCCAGTGCCACCCCTGCCATGGGCAGAGACACCTCCCCACTGTCCCAGGGTTGCTCCAAACCCTGTCCAGCCTTGTCACAGTTGCAGCTGGAATGCAGCTGCCAATAAATATTCCATATCAGACCCCCCAAACCTGACCAGCCTGGAAGTGACAAATCCCTGTCATAAGGGATAAGGTGGGGATAGATTGGATTCAATCCCAAGCAGGGACCTCAGCCATCCCCATTCAATCCTGACTGCTAACCTGTCACTGGTCAAGGAGATGAGGGGTGTTAAAACCCAGACCAATCAGCTGTCTAAACCCAGGACATTTAAACCCCCTGTAAAAGGAAGTTCTGAACAATAAAACAGGCGGTCTGTATTGTGATCCTTGGGAAGTTCCTGTTGTTTGTCTGTCTCTGATCAGCAACCTCACATAACAGCCTGGCCTTGGGCACTGCCAGGGATCCAGGGGCAGCCACAGCTGTGCCAGGGCCTGCCCACCCTGCCAGGGAACAATTCCTGATTCCCAACATCCCACCCAGCCCTGCCCTGGGCAGTGGGAGCCATTCCCTGTGTCCTCCATCCCTTGTAAATCCTCTCTCTCCATCTTTCCTGCAGTTCCTTCAGGTCCTGGAAGGCCACACTGAGGTCACCCCAAATCTCCTCCTCTCCAGGCTGAACAATCCCAGCTGTCCCAGCCTTTCCTCCAGCAGAGCTGCTCCATCCCTGGGATCATCCTGGAGCCTCTCCTGGGCTCTCTCCAGCAGCTCCAGGTCCCGCCTGTGCTGGGGCAGCTCTGCAGGTGGGGTCTCACCTGAGCAGACCCCTGTGCTGTCCTCTTTGTCATCCCAAGGTTAATTCATTCAAGGGTAGAAAAAACCCTAAAAATTACAGATTTTGCCTGTTCACTGAGTTTATCACTATCAAAATGTGGCCTCATCAGCTCAGGGCTCTGTTTGTGTGGTTGGATCCACCAGGATCACTGGAATTCCACAGCCCAGAGTGTCCATCACCCACATTGAGCTCCCAAAAGAGCCCCCAGGACTTGCAGGACTCACTCAGGGAAGTTCACACTGCCCAGGAAAGGGCCCTTTTAATGCTCGGGCTTTTCCTAACCTGCAGTTAATGAATTGCCAATTAACTCCCAAGCCTGGGCACCCCCTGCTCGTTAACAGCAGGATACAAATGAGGGCACTCTGCCCTGCACAGACTGGGATGTGCCTGGGATGGGATTTGGGGAAGGGCTGTGCTCCAACCAGCATTCACAAATCTGTTATTAATGGTCTGGAGTTAATTGCTTATTAATTAACTCAAGGCCAAACCCTGCACCTGAAGGCCTTAAACCAAATGTTTTGAGCTTTGTTCTCTGCTGCCTGAGGGTAGAGATCAAACCCAGTGTCCCCAGAAGGGCTGGGGGGTCTGACACCACTGGGACCAGGCAAGGAGGGCACCTTCATCCCAGCCAGCCCTGGGATCTGGCTCCTGATTCTCCCTCTGGACCCAAATCCTGACCCCTCTCTGGCCGTGTTCTCAGCTGTGTGTGGCTCCCACAGGCACGAGGAGGCACTGGAGGGACTGGGAAAATTAAAGAAATAAAGAAGTTCCAGGGGTCCCTCACAGAGAGGATGAGCAGCACTCTCAGGTGGAGTGCTTGGAATTTTCTCTCCTCTTTCCTGGGAGTTTTCTCTCTTCCCCATGGAAACAGGGAAGGGATGATGTGGGCACAGGTGGGGTGGGGATAATACAGAGCTTCTGCTCCTGCCTGGTTGGGAACACACCTGAGCTCATCCACCTGAGCTCACACACCTCACACACCTGAGTGCAGGTACCTGAGCTCACCCACCTGTGTTCACCCACCTGAGCTCACCCTCCTGAACTCACCCACCTGAGCTCACACATCTGTGGTCACACACCTCACACACCTGAGGGCAGATACCTGAGCTCACCCTCCTGAGCTCATCCACCTGAGCTCACACACCTCACACACCTGAGTGCAGATACCTGAGCTCACTCACATCTGTTCATCTACCTGAGCTCACCCTCCTGAGCTCACACACCTCACACACCTGAGTGCAGATACCTGAGCTCACCCTCCTGAGCTCACACACCAGAGCTCATCCACCTGAGCTCATCCACAGATGCTCACACACCTCACACACCTGAGTGCAGGTACCTGAGCTCACCCTCCTGAGCTCATCCACCTGAGCTCACACACCTGAGCTCACAGACCTGAGCTCACACATCTGTGGTCACACACCTCACACACCTGAGTGCAGACACCTGAGCTCACTCACCTGTGTTCATCACCTGAGCTCACACACCTGAGCTCACAGACCTGTGGTCACACACCTCAGCTCACATACCTCACACACCTGAGTGCAGGTACCTGAGCTCACACACCTCACACACCTGAGCTCACAGACCTGTGCTCACACACCTGTGCTCACAGACCTGTGCTCACCCACCTGAGCTCACACACCTGTGCTCACACACCTGGTGGCTTTGGCTCCCTCCTGAGCCCTGGACTGCAGCAAACAGCCCCAGAGGTCAAAATCATTTTAAGCAGCTGGGCTCAGCAAACCTGGAACACTTTTATTCCCCTGGGCAGACAGACCCTGGATCAGAGCTCTCAAGGAGATAAATTGCAATTTTCGAGGTCATGCTGGCCCTCAGGCTCACCTGAGGGTGCTGGGCCTCCTCAGGAGCCACCTTTGGTGGGGAGAAATCCCACAGGGTGCTGCCAACCCTCTCCACACTTCCCACACCATTCCCAGGGCTCTGGGTTTGAGGAACCAGCCCTCTGTGTTTTGGGTTATGTAACCAAAAAAAAAGTTATTTTATTTCATCTGTAGAGAGCAGCTGGGGGTGGTTTCTTTTTTCTTTCTCTCCTGTAACTCCAGTGGTTGGAGGGTGGAGCCTTCTGATCACAGCCCGGCTGTTAAACCAGGCGGGGCAGGGTTTGTGATCTCTGTCACCACTGCCCACCCTCGGGGAGATCTTCTGTTCATGGGCCACTGAGGGTCACAGTGACATGAATTCCATGTCATTGTAATGTCCTGTCCCTCGGGGAGATCTTCTGTTCATGGGCCACTGAGGCTCACAGGGACTGACACATTCCAAAATCCATTGGGAAATGGAACACCCAGGGGGAGGAGCCAACCATTCCCTACCCAATAAAATCTGAGCTGTAGGAACACCAGGCAATCTGGTTTTCCGCTGGATTCCCAGAGGAAAACCAGACCCATCTCACCAGCACTGGACCCTTTCTACAGGATCATCTCTACTCCACAGAACCACATCTCTTTCACCAGGAGAATTTATTTGGATGCTTCCAACACCTTGACCAACAAGGTGTCAGGTCAGGGTGTTGGAATTCCTGACTCTGTCAGGGTCCCTAGGGTTTTGTTTGTTTGTTTATTTTTGTACTGCTACATTTATAATTTTAATATTCCTTCTGAAGAGCTCTTATTCCATTTCCCAAAACTTTGCCTGAAAACCTTTAACTGCAAAATTTTAATAATTTGGAGGGAGGAGAGTTTACATTCCCCATTCCAAGGGAAACTCCAGTTTTCCCTATCAGACACTTTGGAATGTCTTTCCAAACCAAGACCCTCCCCAAGCTGGGGTTACAGCTCTGCTGGGCAGGACTGGGGGAGGCAGAAGGGTTAAAATCTTGATTAATGTCTCACCTTCCTCACAGAGCCTGAGTGTTGGTCAGGACTCCTCCTAGAACTTTCCATCCAATTTTGTCTGCTCCAAATAAGAACTTTGGGATAAATCGTTGATAAAAGCAAACTTTTAGGGGGTTTTGGGGGACAAAACTTTCCTCAGACCAGCTCTAATGCTGCTGATTTTGTAGGACTGCAGAGGCACAAAGAAGCTTGTGGGAGCCTGGCCTCGTGCCCAGTGTTCCCACATGATCCCAGTTCTTGCATCCACAGGCAGGGGAGCAGCAGAAATTTTAGCAGCCACTGAATTGGACCCCCTGTCCCTCACAAAATCTGGAATTATCCCTGTATTCCTGTGAATTTACCTGCAGTGAGACAGAGGAGCTGAAAGATTTCCTTCCATGCCCAGCAGCATCCCAGGTGCAGGAGTGAGGGAGGAACAGATTTGTGAGGAGCACATTTGGCAGGAGCTGGGAAAAGCCTTGGCTCAGCTCTCCAGAGCTGTTGTTTGACCACTGGAAGGGCTGGAACAATGTCAGTGTTGCTGTGTCTGAACAAAAATGTCCAAATTGTTCCAGGAATTCATCTCAGAGGTCACAGAAATGGGGCCAAAACTTCTCAGGAGAGAGAGAGAGCTGTGTAGGAAATTAAATCTGAACAAATTGCTTGGGAACACAAACCCAACTCAGCCTGTGCCAAATCCCACTGGAATTTCTCTTGGAGCAGCACAGCTGAAGCAGGATCCCCCTGGGTAGGGGCCACTTCCATCCCTGACCAGAGTTTGGAATTTAGGAAAACTGAGAGCCCAAAAAGAAAAAAAAAACAAACCCATTGAACCTGAGTGGGACAGAAGATTCCTCAGACACCCCTTCCCCACCCCACAGGTCTCCACCAGGTGTGGGAGCAGAGATGGGGTCCCACTGTCCTTGTTCCTAATCCAGAATTCCTAATGCCCTACACAGCTCATCTCCCCCACAAACCCCTCCCACCTGTCCCTGGAATTGCAAACAAGGAATTGGACACAATTTTGTTTGTGCCACCTGCAGAGAGGAGTGGAGTTAATTTTATTGCAGGGTATTTTGCCTGTGAGCAGAATGATTTTGCTGGAATAAAATCCTGTATTGTGTCTCCACAGACTCAGGATTTGTGGCAGGACAGCTCTGCCCCAGCCAAGAGGAGGATGCTCCACTCTAGGCTCCTGTAACTCGTGTTATCCTTGGGAAGTCACCCCCAAAGTGCCCCTAATCTAATGGAAGTGCAAGCAGGATGAGATGTTCCACTTTATTCATTGAGTAATTCCAGCCTCTTTCTGTGATCATTACCCCAACTGCTGCTTCCTTTAAATCAAGTGGAATTGCTTTGCTCTCTCATTGCAAAATGAAACCAGTGAAATCCACTTCTTAGATATCTGGAGCTTTGGAAAAAAAAAAAAAAAAAACAAGAAAATGTAAAGAAAGGAAAAAAGAGAATTTAGGGAAGGGGAAAGAGTGGGGTTTTTTTCTTACTCATTTAATTTTCAAGGATAATGTAAACAGAGAAAGCGTAAAGCAAGAATAAAGCAAATCTGGGATTAAAAGGTATTTGTAGTAGTATTAAAATAATAAATATTTTAAGTATTTGTGCTCCCTGGGGAATATTCTCCCTTTGTCCCAGCCCCACACTCCTGGCTGAGGTTCCCAGCTCGTTCTGCCAGCACAGGGCCCTTCCCCACCCTGTGCAGGAGCTGCTGCAGCTGCAGAGTCACTTCCCACTTGTTCTTCCCTGCATGGAAACAAAACTGGAAATCAAGTGTGAGGAGGACACTTCTGCTGAAATGTCCTTGTCACCTTCAGAGGGAGGGGAGGGGCTGGTGACACTTCCCTGGCTCAGGAGTCTGTTCTGACAATGCAGCTCCAGTCCTGCAGGTCTTGCATCACTGAGGAGCTGGAACTGGGATTTGCTGCCTGGGAATGAAACCAGGATCCTTCCCAGGGCCTCTGTCCAGGGCTTTCTTCTCCAGCTCAGAACTTCCCTCCTGCTGTCCATGAGCAGAGTCCTCCCTGACCTGTGGTCACCAGAGGTCACAGCCAGAGCTGCCACTAAAATCCAATTTTCCATTTCCTTGCCCTCTGCAGCACCCTGGGCACACCCCCTGTTTGTTCCCTGATTGGGAATCCTCTGGGATTTGGGGATGCACAGAAGCCTCAGGTGAAACTCCTCTCTTTCCACACATCACTTTGCACCCCCTGAAGATTCATCTCAGAATGTTCCTGCTGCTCTCAGGTTCCTCCTGTAGCAGAACTCCCAGTCCTGCAGAGCTGCTGAGCCACTCTGGGCACACCCTGCTTTTCCTGGGAATCTGCTGGGATTTGGGATGCACAGAACACACCTGGGCAGTGCTGGGCGTTTCCAGAGCAGAGGGAAGTTCAGGATCTTACCTGAGGAGCAGCCTGGTCACACCTCTCGGGGTCGTTGTTCCCTGAGATTCTCCTCGGGGTTTCTGTTCCCCGAGGCAGTGGGGTCTCCCCCAGGGTTGCTGTTCCCTGGGGATTTCCCTGGGGTTGCTGTTCCCCGGGGTAATCAGGTTTTCAGTCTTCTCTTTGCCCTGGGTGTTTCACACCAGAGCCAGAGCAGACAGGCTGAGTCCAGCAGTGTTATCAAGGCTGTTTATTCTAAATTATCTCTCAGTTCTGTCTCAGCTCTGCCAGGCCTCCCTGGCAGGGGCATTATCTCAGTTCTGTCTCAGCTCTGCCAGGCCTCCCTGGCAGGGGCATTATCTCAGTTCTNGCCACTCCCCAATTCCTCCAGCTTGTCCCTTCAGCCCCATATGCTGAGAATCCTAATTTCTATATTTATATTCTATAACAAACTAGCTACTATTTATTTTTAAATTCTTAGGGTTTGTGATTCCTCTTACATGTGAGTATTCACTGCCATGGCAGGGATCAGAGGCAGTGTCCTCCTGGGCTCTGTGTGAGGCTCTGACCCCCCTGTACAGACCCCAGACCCCCTGTCCGGTCCCCAAACCCACCAGGGTGGCCACAGGGATGTCCTGGACTCCAACAACACCTAGCCCCCCCAGGGACACCTGCACTTCACAACCTGTGCAATTCCATTTGTGGGAGAGCTGGGTGGGCACAGAGGTGACACCGTTGGACAGGTGAGTGGGAAGTGCCAAGCTCTGTGCTAATACTGAGATAAAACCCCAAAGCTGCTCCACCGGGGCTCTGCTGCTTTGGAATTGCAGAGCCTGCAAGGCCAAAGGCCTAAACCTTCCCAAAGCTGCTCCTTGATGGTCCTTCAGCCCCAGACTGAGACCAGACCTGAGGCTGAGTGAACCAAGTTCTCCTCAGGGGAGCTGAGGATGAACAGGAGGATCCAATAATCCCTTGGAACAGGTGATGGAGTTGCTAATGGGACACTGCAGTGGCAATTTTTATCCTTTATTTATCAATGCATCCACCACACCATCCCCATGATCACCATGTCCTGCCATGTCCCTTCTCTCACCAGCTCCACCACAGCAGTGCAGGTTTAAAGGTTTTCACCATAATTTAGACCAGAAGAGTTTCTTCACCCCTTTTGGGGTGACGTTCAGGGACACAAAGGGTGGCAGTCACCTCCCCCAGCACAGACCCCTGACTGTCCCAGGTCTCCTCTCTGCAGGTCCCTGTGCCTGCCCAGCCCCTGCTCATCCCCAGGGGCTCAGGGCTCTGTCTGGTGTCCCCCCAGCCAGCCCTGCCTCTCCTCATGCTGAGGAGCTGGGATGATTTCCTGGGACATCTCTCGGGCTCAGGGCACAGCCCAGAGCTGCTCCTGGGCTGTCCCAGGCCACAGCCCCCCCTCCCCAGCTGGGGTTCACTGCTCCAGCACTGTCCCAGCACCAGCATTGTCCCCAGGGACAGGAACCCCTTCAGAGCCGTGTGGCTCAGCCCTGGCACGAGCCAAAGCAGCTTCCAAGGTCACCAGGTTCCTCTGCCAAGGCTGGGAGCAGCAGCTTGGTCCTTTCATCTGTCAGTTCTGCTTTACATTCCCCACAAATTCCTGGCATCCCATCCCAAAATAACTCCCTCCACCTCTGTTTCAGCCTCCAGCCCATCAGGCTGTTCCTGCCCTGTCACCTCCTGTTCCCCAGTGTCACATCAGGGGATTGCTGTGACAGCACAGGCTCAGCTCCTGCAGCCAGGCGAGCCTGGATGTGCTTTGGGGGAAAGGGAGAGGACAGAGTCAGGAGTGGAACTGAAGGACAGAACCTGCACCTTTGGTCAGCAGCACCTTGATCACCCTGGCCAGACAGAGGGGTCTCCTTCCAGCCCTGGAACTGTTGCAATAATTTAGCTCCAAATCTCTCAGAGTTGCTGTTCCCTGAGATTCTTCTCGGGGTTGCTGTTCCCCAAGGTTTTTCGTCTTCTCTTTGCCCTGAGTGTTTCACACCGAAGGCAAAGACGACAAACTGAGTCTGCCAGTCCGTGTTTCCAAGGTTGTTTATTCTAAATTATCTCAGTTCTGTCTCAGCTCTGCCAGGCCTCCCTGGCAGGGGCATTATCTCAGTTCTGTCTCAGCTCTGCAGGGCATCCCCAGCAGAGCAGGACACACAGGGACTGGGCGGGTCAGAGATCCCAGTATCGGTATCTCTGACCCAACCACTGTCCCAGATGTATTTTTTATTTACAAAATTTTACCAATGCCCACTGCCTATGCTAACATGGCATTTCTACTCTAAACCAATCTCTAAAATCCAACTCAGCAAAAGATGGGGGACGAGAGCAAGAACAAGGAGCACAGGGGTCACTCCCCAATTCCTCCAGCTTGTCCCTTCACCCCCATATGCTAAGAATCCTAATTTCTATATTTATATTCTATAACAGACTAACTACTATTTATTTTTAAATTCTTAGGGTTTGTGATTCCTCTGACATGTGAGTATTCACTGCCATGGCAGGGATCAGAGGCAGTGTCCTCCTGGGCTCTGTGTGAGGCTCTGACCCCCCCTGTACAGACCCCAGACCCCCTGTCCGGTCTCCAAACCCTCCAGGGAGGCCACAGGGATGTCCTGGACTCTGACACAAATCCTGTTGGATCCTTACACCTCCAAAAGCATCTCCTGCTCTCGCCCTGAGCACATCAGGAGTCCAAGGAGCAGATTCCTCCCTGGTCAGTGAGGAACAGGATCCCTCAGCCCTTCACAGTCCTGCATCCCCTTCATGGAGGGATTCATGTTTTAAGGATTCTCTGTGCCCAGGTGAGTGACAGAGCAAGCTGGACATGTCACAGTGACACAGGACAAGGCCTCTGACACTGGAGCCATTTTAGGGCACTGCCTCAACCCCTGCCATGGAAAAATGGTGGAGAAGAGGAACAAAGAAATGGTGAAACTCCTGAACCCTCCTGAAGTGGAGTAGGTTTATAGGATATTGGGGGGAAAATCCTTCTCTGTGAGGGTGAGGAGGACCTGGCACAGGTGCCCAGAGCAGCTGTGGCTGCCCCTGGATCCCTGGCAGTGCCCAAGGCCAGGCTGGATGGGACTTGGAGCAGCCTGGGACAGTGGGAGGTGTCCCTGCCATGGCAGGGGTGGCCCTGGGTGGGCTTTAAATTCCTTTCCACCCCAAACCATCCTGGGTTTCTCTGATATCCCTGCTTTTCTCCAGGCTGAAAGGGGCTGATGAAGGGGCCTCAGTTGTGTTGCTAAATAAGAGCATGGATGGATCCCAAAGCTACAGAACATTCCCTCCCCGCAGAGACAACTGTCAGCCTTCACTACAGGCTGTTATTAATAATTAGTAGCTATGGCAATATCCTACAGGGGTAAAATCCAGGGCTCAGAAATCCTGTGAGGGGCTCTAAAGTGGCAGTGACATTCCTGGGTACCCCGTGCAGTCACAGTGACACTGATGGGAGGGGAATGTTTGTTATTCCCTGTGCAGGCTGACACGGGGATGGATTTGTGTGCTGCCCACAGGGCACAGTCTTGGCTGATGTGAGGAGACAGCTCCCAAGAGCCAGGTGATCCTCTGCCCCTGCAGGGCCAGGGGAGGGAAGGCTCCTGCCCTTGGTCTGGAAATGCCAGATGGAAAGGAGAAGGCAGAGGAAAAACCTGCACAGTCTCTGTGGGGACAGAGGCTTTGTGCTCTGGGGGATGGCAAGGAACATTTCCTCCTCAGCTGCTCAGTTTGACCTTCTGAAATCTCTTTTTCCAGCAGGTGAGGCTCACTGGGCTGGCAGAGGAATGGGACAGGAGGGAGCTCTGGAGCCCCCATGGGATGTGCTGTCCCTGCAGGGCACACCCTGCCCGGGGCAGGGACACAGGGATGGAACCACCCTGCAGTCCAGGGTGGAACCTCCATCCCCATCCCCTGCCCTCAAAGCCCTCAGGATGGAGCTCCCTGGGGACCCTTCCCAGCTCTCCCATTCCAGCCCTGTGCTGGAGCAGCCCCAGACTGGGAACCTGCACATCCAGCACAGGGGCCAAAAGGAGTTTGGGGGCTCCTCAGTCCTGCCCTGGTGTGGCACTGCAGCCCCACAGGGCTGGGGGCAGCAAAGGGGAGCCTCTCATGGACTGCAGGGTGCCAGGGATGTTCTCCACCCCTGAAACAGCCTCCTGGAACAGCCTCCTGGAGCTGTGCAGGGCTCTCAGGGTTGCTGTTCCCTGAGATTCTCCTCGGGGTTGCTGTTCCCCTGGGTAATCAGGTTTTGCATCTTCTCTTTGCCCCTAAGTGTTTCACACCAAAGGTAGAGACCACAAACTGAGTCCACCAGTCCGTGTTTCCAAGGTTGTTTATTTTTCATTATCTCAGTTCATTCTTTGCTCTGCCAGGTCTCGTTGGCAGGGGCATTATCTCAGTTCT
>VXBR01008598.1:10640-20756 GCA_013400215.1 Cisticola juncidis
GGGGGTTTGTTTGTTTGTTTGTTTGGGGTTTTTTTGCACATGCTGGAGAAATAAAAACCAGCAACCACCTGTATGAAACTGTGGTTCTACATTAAAAGTTATCAGGTGTCTTAGAGCACAGCAGGAAAAATGCTGGAATATTGGTTATCACAGGGGTTTTTTTTTGTTCTCCATAAAGACACACATACATAATGGAAAAATAATCTATAAACAAACATTTAGAGAAACATCAATAGCTGCTATTCAGCGTGGAACAACTCCTCATTTTGTTATTAAGCAGCATTTCAGCCTGGCTATTGATTGGATATGTGATAGTGAAAGATGAGACTGAACCAGGTATTTTTCATGGCAAACATGAAACTCTGAATTTTTGGTGCATTTAGGGGGAAAAAACACACGGCTGAGGTGTGTGTTTAATAATAAACACCTTAGCTACTTAGTCAGAAATGGTAAATAAAAGATTATGAGGAGAAAAAAAAAAGAAATCAAGGCTGATAATTCAGAATAATGATTGTGGCTGGGTAAGATATGGAGGCAGAGCATTAAATACAACACTCCAGCCCTGGCTGTCAATCAGGTACAGGTTTCAGATATTGTAATTTGGAGCAAGTTTTCCTAATCTCAACCTGCCAGGCAAGAAGCAATTCAACAAAAGCTCTGTCCCCCAAACAGAATGAAATCTGAAAAGAGGAATTTTCTAATGCTGGCAAGATCACAGGGTGGGTTGACAGCTTTATTATGCTAAAGTGACAAAAACATTATGCTGTGGTCAGTGCTGGAAAGGGAGGTTTTTTGGGAGCAGTGTGGAAATACAAAGCTTTGGGAAAGTCTGATGAACTCCTGCTTTTATCTCCCTGGTGCAGCTCATGAGCTGAGACACAGAAAAGTCTCTTGGCCCAAGTACAAAATGAGAAATGAATATATCTTGATTTTCTCCTCAGGTCTCCCACTGCAGCGATTTGGGAGAGCTGCAAGAAGTCACTGTGGCACTGAATATCCATTTAAAAAGGAAAAGGCCCCACTAACTTCCCAGAAATAACACAATTCATTAACAATGAGGTGATATGGCAGGCAGTGGAATTCATCACATGGAAGCTGTAATGTATTTTATTGCTTCTATTGGAAAAGTGCTTGGAAATGGAGTTAAAGTATTGACTCTGTGTGTGTGTGTGTGCATATATACATTTATTTATTTGATACAGAAAGAGAAATGGAGCCAGGCAAATAGAAACAGGACACAAACACCGAGAGAACCTCAAAAATAGGAGCTGAGTGGGAATGATGGAATTATTTTCTTTCAAAGCACGGATATTTAGGGAATATTGGAATAATTCCACAGGAACAAGAACACCAGGTTTGCTGAGCTGTCCCTGCCTTTTCCCTAAGTGCTCATCAGCCAAAATAATTTCCTTCTTGGCTGGATCCAGCCTCAAGTCTCCAAACATGCACCTACATCCCTGCTAGTTGGCTTGGGAATGTGTGAAGGAATGCACACAAATGTGGGGAGAATAAACACATTTTCTCTGGCAAATCCAGGCTCTAAACAGGAGAGGTGAGAGCAGAATCAGCCCCTGCTCCTGGAATTCTCCACGAGAGATCACAGAGAGTAAACAGCCTGATAACTGAACACAAATAGAAACAAAAAAAAGCTTTAAATTGCTAAATTACCTTTCAGGGAATGAAAATGTTTGTGGTTGTTGTGCTGCTCTGTCCCCCCTCTGTTATCTACATCTTGCAAGCTCCATTTTACAAAAAGCCCATGCAAAGAGCTCCTGATTACAGAGCTGTTGAGATCTGAAAAGGTAAACAAGGCTCTGAAGCATCTGAACAAAATGTGGGGCTGGCATTGTTGGCACCTGAGCACTTCTGCTGATGAGAAACTCCCCCAAAAGCCAATTTCTGCCTGGGAATCATCAGCTCCTCAGCTCAGCACTGGGGCTATCACTGCAGAGCATGTTGGGCCATGCTAAGCCTTGAATAGAAAAAAAGGAAGAGATCATTAAGTTATAATTTCCCCACACAATTGGTATAAGCATTTCCTACCAACAGGATTAGGATGAATACAAGATCCCAGAATAAAGCTGCTCAGCAGTGAGGATGGCAGTTTAGTGTCTAGTAAATTTGATTTCTCTGAAAATCCTGACACATCATAATAGCGAAATCCTATTTACTGTAGCAAGCAGGATGGATAATACCATTTAACACCTGGGATAGAATGTGCCATCAGCTCAGAGCTTTGTGCTCCCTGTGCTCATCTTACCTTAAGGTTAATGCTCCTTGACAGCCTCCATGGAAAGCACAATCCCCAAATTAAGTGCAGAGCTTGGGATTTGCAAATCCTTCCTTTAAGTCAGGGGAAAAATGGATGCAGGGAAGTGGATCAACATTTCCTGAACTTCATGTCTGGGATCCAGCCCTGAGCCCTCTGTGGGGCTGGAATGTCCCCTCACAAAGGCCACCAGAGCCCCAGCACAAGGCTGGGGACCATGGAAGGGCCAAGAACTCTCACAGCAGTGACTTCTAGACTCTTAAATATCTGGTGAATCCAAGACTGAAACCTCCAAATTCCTATGGAATGGTAGAATTGGGGAATTGTTCAGGCTGGAAAAGCCCTCTGAGATCATCAAGGCCACCAGTGAGCTGTGTCCCCAAGTGCCACATGGACAGGGCTTTGAAATCCCCCCAGGGATGGGGACTCCATCTCTGCCAGGGCGGGCAGCCCTTTTAGGAAAGGAATTTTCAAATTTTTGGGGTTCCAAACCTCCCCTGGCCCAGCCTGAGGCCGTTCCCTCTCCTCCTGTCCCTGTTCCTGGAGCAGATCCCAAATCCCCCCCGGCTGTCCCCTCCTGTCAGGAGCTGTGCAGAGCCACAAGGTCCCCCTGATCTCCCTTTTCTCCCTCTGAGCCCCTTCCCAGCTCCCTGAGCCACCCCTCAGATCCCTGCTCCAGGATAATCCTATCACCTCACCCCACAACCACCTTCACATCCAACCTGCTTGACCCTTAAAAGCATTTCTAGGAAATTCAGGAGCACAGAAACTTGGCTCCAGTGGAAAATATTATGATTAATATGGGGATCCATATCTTGCTCACAGACACTGATAAACTAAGTAGCTGTGTCATACAGCAGGGTATTAAAATGAATTTCCTTCTGCTCCCATGACTTGGGGCAGGATTCTCCTAATGATGCATATTAGCATTAGGAAATATTTCCTAAAATTTCCATGTTAGAGAAACATGAAAATAGCTGGGTTTGCTGGAGGAAATTGGGACAGGGGAGTCCCATCAGTCTCAGGGACAGAGCAGGAGCAGACACAGCTCACTGAGCGTCTCAAAAACTACGAGGAGAAGCAGGAGAGGGTCGTGTGTGCTTCAGAAAAAATGTTGTAAAGCAAAAGCAATGGGGTGAAGGTGAACTGGGATGTCATGCAGGAAACTCGTGTGCAATTGGTGGGGACTGGAGATGCAGAGCAAAGGGACACTGGAGGTGCAGAGCTGGTTATGAATAAATCCATGGACACTGTGGCTGGGACTGGCACTGAAATCAGGCAAAAATGCTGCACCTCTCCACTGGAATTAGAGGGACAAAACAGTGAAGATACCAACAGTTTTTTTCCTGTAAATACCAGAAATAGAACAGCTTCAGCTCCAGGGAGCTGCTTCAAGTAAGGACAGCCAGGGATCCTGAGCTCTGGCGCTCAGGGAATGGCACTGCCTGAAAAAGGCTCTGATTTCACACTGGGGCTCTTCTTTTATTCCAAAACAACTTTGATTTTCTCCTTAGAGAGTCATAGAATGGTCTGAGTTAGAAAAGACCTTCAGGATCACCCAGTTCCAGCCCCTGCCTTGGCAGGGACACCTCCCAGTGTCCCAGGCTGCTCCAAGCTCTAATGTCCCACCTGGCCTTGGACATTCCAGGGCTGCAGGGGTAGCCCCAGCTGCTCTGGGCACCCTGTGCTCTGGGCACCTCCCAGCCAGGAATGGGAGAAAAGAAATCAACAGTTTGTGATTTAAACACAGCAAATGGAGCAGCTTCAGCTCCAGGGAGCTGCACCGAGTGAGGACAGACTGAACTCCTGAGCTCTGGCACTCAGGGAATGGCACTGCCTGAAAAAGGCTCTGATTTCACTCTGGGGCTCTTCTCTTATTCCAAATCAACTTNCTGTGTCCCTTGTCCCCAGTCCCTCTGCAGCTCTCCTGGAGCCCCTGCAGGCCCTGGAATGTGCTGGGAGCTCTCCCTGGATCCTTCTCCTCTCCAGCTGAGCACCCCCAGCTCTCCCAGCCTGGATTCCTGGGAACTGAGGGGCTCCAGCCCTGGACCCCATTGATTCCTCAGGATTTACCCATGGCCAGGGCATGTCCAGCTCCTCCTTCACCAAAATCCCCAAATCCTTCCCCCAGGGCTGCTCTCCATCCTTTCCTCCCCTCATCCTGGATTTGTGCTTGGATTGCCCCGACCCCTGTGCAGGACCTTGCCCTTTTAGGTCACTAATTAACACAGTGTGAAATAATTAACACAGTGTGGGGCACACACAGCTCAGCACTGTTCTGTCTCCAGGTTTTTCTGTAATCAAGAACCACCTCATCCTGTAGGTGCAGGATAAAAAACAGAAAAATTCCCCCCCAGGCCTCCTGTGTGAAAATCACAGCTGAAAATCACCTAAATCACATCTGCACACCCCAGTCAGGCACAGAGCAGGGCAAGGTTGTTCTTGAACTGCTTTGTTCAACTCTCTGTATTGCTCTGCTGCTGTGGAGCATGTAATAACTAATAGCTTATGTGCTATATTTGACCTAGAAATGCTGGCAGCTGTTAGGGGAATTGCTGGGGTTTGGGGAAGTATCAAAAGGTTTTTAGCACATAAACCAAATTTATGAACAGTTATTCCCCCGGAGAATGGAATTGTTGATGTTTTACTATTGCAGCTGTCACTTGTGCACAGTTATTTTGTCCTGTATTAATAATACCCTGGAAAGGTTGAGCATCTTCCCTCAGTCACTGAAATATTTCATAATTGACAGGCTTCATCTGGCACTGAATATGGATAATTTTCTCCATAAGGAGCACGCTGTGCTGACACTAATCTGTCCTGTTGTCATCTCCCTTTATTATCAACGTCTGCATTGTTTTTTCAGCAGCACTGAAGAACAAACTACCAAGCTTCTAATTGAAAAGGCTAAGTAATCAAAAAGCCAATTAATCATCGAGATGAGCTCTGACACACTCCATGATGCAACAGCCAGAAATACCACACAGGCAGAAGTGAAGTGTTTTTAGAGTGTGCTTATTTGATGTGGGGATGATCTGAGATTGTAATTAGCATTCTTTGTCACAGGTGACAGACTCAGATTGAACATTTCTTCCCCCTGACATGAATTTTCTGAGCTCCACTTGCTCCCACCCCACCTCCTGTTCCCAAATTCCCTCTGCTGAGCAGCCCAGGCTCTGTCTCTGTGCACCTTCCACTGAAATCAGGACGAGTTCAGGAACAACAAACCTGCCTTTTTCATGCTCTGTCATTTCCACACCTTCATTTATTTTTTTTAAGCCCTATTTCCATCCCAATTTTCAAAATTCCTGACACAGGAGCTCACAGGTGACCCCATGGGATTGCAGGAGCTGTGACCCCTCTGCTCATCCAGGTTTTCACTCTGCCATCTCCACCTCTCTGAAGAAATTCCAAGTCAGATTTGGAGCAGAGTTTGCTCCTCTCAGAGCTGGAACTGCACTTTTTTTGTGTGGGAGAGAGATGAAAATTTACCTTTTTGACAAACTGGATGACACCTTGGAAAAGCAGAGGATTTTACCTCCCAGACAGGGAGTCAGAGTGAAAAAACAAAGCTTGGCACCACAAAACTCCACTCTGAGCACAGAGCAAACATCACCCGTGGTATAAAACAAAGAATTCAGAACCTGCTCCAGTCCTGGGGATTTCCAAGCCAAGCAGAGAAACCAAGAGATGGCAGAATTTGCTTTTTCACATCCCCTGGGGGTGGCACTCCAGCAGAGCTCAAATCAAGTTATTTAAAGTTCATTATCTCCCTTGCACAGCACAAAAATCTATTTACACACACTGGAGTCTTCACTAACAGGAGCAAGTGAAGCTGCTGTAGTAGTGACCAACATAAATGTGAAAAACGACCAAGAAAAACATCTTTAAAAGATGTAAAGGGTAAAAAAAGGTGAAAGAAAAAGCTGTCTAAGATCCCTGGTTTATCAGACATCCTTTGCCATGAATTATCACTCCACACTAAGAGCACAGATAGAACCAGCCCAGAAAAATCAAAAAAAAGCATCAAATCCCACTCAAGTTTTTTCCTCTAACCCCAACAGAAACTGGAGAGAAAGGAAAGATTTCTGTGGAGTTTTTGGTGAAGGAATCTTAATATTTAGCAGCTTAATAATGCAGCAATTTAGAATCATTAAACTGATTTCCCCTCATCCTCTCCAACTCTTTTTCATTGCTGAGAGCATGAGATTTCATTAATGTCATCCTCAGAAAGGGAGGACAAAATAAAAAGATGGTATCAGACATACCCTCAAATTAAAACACTCATTAAGGCCAATTATCCACACTGATAATTAATGCAACAATTCCTCCTCCTAATCCAGAAAAACAAGGGATTTTCTTCTGGCCTGCTAAGCTGCATCAATGAATGTGCATCTTGTTTAATAATTTTCACAAAAAAAATCTGAATTAATCACCAATATATAAGGAAGAAGGGAGAGGGGGAAAATGGATTCAGGCTGGAGGTTACAACCAACCTGGGAGCCAGGGAATGATGGCAGCAATAATTATTTGAAATTAACATCCTATAAAATAATACCCTGTAAAGAACAGGAATGTTAACAGCAATATGTTAACACTGTAAGCAAGTCCCACAGCTTCCCAAGCTGCTCTCCACACTTTAATTTCAAATCTGGGATGAGATAAAGACACAGAAGTGCTTTTTAAACATGGTTTAAACTTGGAATTCAAATTACTGATGGAGGAATCAACTAATTCCACCCACTGAAAGCAGAAATTCGCTGTGTCCCTTCACACTTTGCTTTTTTGTTGTTGTTATTTTAATTTAAATTATTTTACTTGGTGACACTTCTTCACTTCCACTGGCTCTTCATCAGTGTTGGTATGAAATAACCTCATTATTTCATTTTTCTGTCTGTAATTACCGTGACAGATGAAATCCCACAGCGAATGTGAGAACTTTGTTAGCAAAGAAAACAAAAATTCTCCCATCAAACCTTCCACCTTGTCAATATTAAGCCAGAAACAGCAGCAGCAATAGAAAAATAACTCCTCTGGACAGAATTTTAATCTTTATCTCCTTAAAAAAGTCGTTTTGTAAATATAAGCAGGAACAGAAAGGGGAAAAAGGGAATAAAATGTTCATTAAAATGGGAATAAAAAAGGGTTTTACCCTCTCTTCCAGCCGAGCCAGCTGCTCTTTGTAGTAGGCATCGTGTTTTTTCAGCTCCCTCTCCTTCTCTTCCACCTGCTTGGCCTAAAAAAAAAAAAAAGAAAAAGAAAAATATTGAATCAAGGATATTATCCATAGTTCTCCCCTCCTCAACAGCTCTGCCTGAGTTTGCTCAAATGGATTTGGAAAGGTCAAAAGAATGCACCAGGCTGGGATTTCTGTTTATTTTTTAATTTGAATTAACTTGGCAAATCACTTCTAAACTTAGGAAACTTAATCCTAAACAGGTGGATATTTGGGAAGAATAAAATCCTTTTATATATTTGCTAAAAAATGCATCCAAAACTCTCCTCTTTAATTACAAATCACTCCTCTGGAAACTCTCAGATTGCTGAAATATCCATGAAGCTGCAGAACTTGACCATGGGTTCACTCCCATGTCAAATAATCTAAAATAACACAGAATAATTTAAAATATTTCTGTTTTCAATCCTAATATGACCTTTAAACTGTTTAAGAGTTTAAGAGACACAGAGTTTAAGAGACACTGCTCCCAGCAAATTGATGTATTTGGCTTTTCATCTACAGCATTTCCCATTTTCTAGGATTAAGGGGACTCATTAAAAATTAGAAAATACATTTAAAAAGCACACATGCATAGAGGAATGTATTAAAAATATATAAAGCTGTAAGTCCTGCAGTGTAAATAGCAGACAAGTGATTTTTAACAGGCTATGAAGGATTTAACACCTAAATTATCAATGCAAATACCTTCCAAATTCACCATTTTTTTAATAAAAAACCTTAATGACTATTAATTACCTAATAAAGGTCATTACAACAATTACACCACACATTGCACAGATACAAGACTTGATTCCCTTTGTCAAGATTAATTTTTGTGGGTTTTTTTAGCAAACACCCAAGGAATACATTAAAAAAATTGAATTTTCCCTTGTCTCCTTATTCAACTGCTTACCTTTGTTTCTAAGTCCTGAAGCATGTAAAAAACATTAAAATTCAAATTAAAATTATTATGTAATGGAAAATAGAAAGCATGCAAAAAAAAAAAAAAAACACATGTACATCAGGTTTATCTGGAAAAATGGACAAAACTGCTTGGGAATTGTTGGGGTTTTTGTGCAATTTCTTCAAAAATACCCCCAAAATTTGTGTATTTATGAATCTCTGTCCTCCTCCAGCCTCTCCATGAATTCCATGGAGCACAGCAGCACCTAAATCAGCTTTGGCTCACTAATTCCAGGTTTTCCAGGGCTCATTCCATGGAATGTCCCAAATTCCCATGGTTTGTGTTGTAGAGATGATCCCTGATGATTTCCTGGACCTGGTGGGTACAGAACTTCAAATTCCCTGCAGGTTTTGTGTCCCCCCAAACCATCCCCTCCTGAAGGTGGATTCATGGAATGGTTTGGGTTGGAAGGATCTGGAAAATTCCAGCCCCAGCCCCTTCCACCATCCCAGGCTGCTCCAAGTCCCAGTGTCCAACCTTGGACATTCCAGGGATCCAGGAGCAGTCAAGTTTCTCTGGAAACTTGGGCCAGAACACCTCATATTCCAGATCTAATATTCCATATTAATACTCCATATCTAATATTCCATATCTAATATTCCCTGTATCACATTCCATATCTAATATTCCAGATCTAATATTCCAGATCTCACATTCCAGATCTAATATTCCATATCTCATACTCCATATCTCATATTCCATGTATAATATTCCATATATTATATTCTAGATGTAATATTCCAGATCTCATATTCCATATCTCATATTTCACATCTCATAGTTAATATCTCATAATCCACATCATATTCGCTACCTAATATTTCTTATCTCATATTCCAGATCTAATATTCCATATCTCATATTTCACATCTTATATTCCATATCTTGTAATCCCTATCATGTTCCAGATCTAATATTCCATATATCACATTCCAAATCAAATACTGAAGAACAAATAGTCCATATCTCATACTCCGTATCTCATATTCCAAATCTAATATTCCATATCTAATATTCCATATATCATGTTCTAGATCTAATATTCCAGATTTAATATTCCACATCTCATATTTCACATCTCATATTCCATATCTCATAATCCATATAATATGTTCCATATCTAATACACCATATCTCATATTCCAGATCTAATATTCCATATATCATATTCCGTATCATATTCCACATCTCATATTCCATATATCATGTTCTAGATATAATATTCGAGATTTCATATTCCATAACTAATATTCCAGATTTCATATTCCACATCTCATATTTCACATCTCATATTCCACATCTAATATTCCATATATCATATTTCACATCTCATATTCCGTATCTCGTAATCCATATCATATTCCACATCTAATATTCCATATCTCACATTCCAGATATAATACTGGAGAACAAATAGTCCATATCTCATACTCCATATCTCATATTCCATCTCATATTCCATATCTAATATTCCAGATTTCATATTCCATAGCTCATATTTCACATCTCATATTCCATATTTCATAATCCATCTCATATTCCATATCCATTATTCCATATCTAATATTTCATATTTCGCATTCCAGATCTAATATTCCAGAATAATCCATATCTCATATTCCATTTTAATATTCTGTATGTCATATTCCAGATTTCATATTCCAT
>VXBR01008600.1:0-10455 GCA_013400215.1 Cisticola juncidis
TTCAGGATAAAATATGGAATAAATTTCAGGATAAAATTCAGCATAAAAATTCATGTTTTCCTTTAAAATTTAGAATAAAATTCAGGACAAAATTCAGGATTTTCCTTAAAATTCAGGATAAAATTCAGGACAAAATTCAGGACAAAATTCAGGATTTCCTTTAAAATTCAGGATAAAATTCAGGATTTTCCTTAAAATTCAGGATAAAATTCAGGACAAAATTCAGGATAAAATTCAGGATTTCCTTTAAAATTCAGGATAAAATTCAGGCTTAACTTAGGATAAAATTAGGATAGAATTCAGGATTTCCTCTAAAGTGTGGAATAAAATATGCAATAAAATTCAGGATTTCCTTTAAAATTTGGAATAAAATTCAGGACAAAATTCAGGATCTCCTTTAAAATTCAGGATAAAATTAGGGTAAAATTCAGGATTTCCCTTAATATTCGGGATAAAAGTGGAATAAAATTCAGGATAAAATTCAAGATTTCCTCTACAATGTGGAATAAAATTTGCAATAAAATTCAGAATTTCCTTTAAAATATGGAATAAAATTCAAGATAAAATTCAGGATTTCATTCAGGATAAAATTCAGGATTTCCTTTAAACTATGGAATAAAATTCGGATAAAAACTCAGGATTTCCTTTTAATGGTGAATAAAAATCAGGACAAAATTGAGGATTTCCTTTAAAATTCAGGATAAAATTAGGAAAAAAATCAGAATAAAATTAAGAATTTCCTTTAAAATTCAGGATAAAATATGGAATAAAATCCAGGACAAAATTCAGGAAAAGCTCAGGATTTCCTTTAAAATTTGGAATAAAATTCAGGTACAAATTAGGATAAAATTCAGGATTTCCTCTAAAATGTGGAATAAAATATGCAATAAAATTCAGAATTTCCTTTAAAATTTGGAATAAAATTCAGGATAAAATTCACAAAAAATTCAGGATTACCTTTAAAATTCAGGATAAAACTATTGAAGGTTGTAACTCTCCAACCCTTGCAGGCCTCATCCCATTTTGAGGCTTCTTTGTCCTGTTTTAATCAGGAATGGGGCAAGGAAAGAGGGATGGACACCTGGAATAAACAATTCCAAGGATCTCTATTCAATTTTCCAGGAAAAAGCAGGAATTTTCAGGAAAAAACAGGAATTTTTAATGGGATACTATTGAGTGCTGTAACTCTCCAACCCTTGCAGGCCTCATCCCATTCTGAGGTTTCTTTGACCTGTTTTTATCAGGGTGGGAGCAGGGAAAGAGGGATGGACAGGTGGAATAAACAATTCCAAGGATTTCATTGAATATTCCAGGAAAAAGCAGGAATTTTCAGAAAAACAGGAATATTTTGAGGGATTTTATTTGAAGCTCTTATTCTCCGAGCCGTGCAGACCTCATCCCATTTTTAGGATCATTTGTCCCAATTTTTGTGAGGGATGGGGCAGGAAAAGAGGGATGGACAGGTGGAATAAACAATTCCAAGGATTACTATGAATATTCCAGGAAAAAGCAGGAATTGTCAGGAAAAACAGGAATTATTTTTGTGGCCAAGGATGCTATTTCGAGCTGTAACTCTCCAACCTGACCACGCCTCATCCATAAATAATTCCAAGGATCTAACTAAATATTCCAGGAAAAAGCAGGAAATCCAATTTTAATTAGAATTCAATTTAACTGAATCCCAATTAAGATATTTTTAATGAATTTGAATCAGCCAATCTGGAGATTGAGGACGGGTTTATCCGGTGCTGGGAGGAGAGCGGGGGCCTGGCGGGGCTGCGGGAATTCGCCGAGCGCGTGGACGACCGGGACCTGCAGGGGAAAATCTCCATCGTGGACAGGCACAGGGACAGGATCCCGGGAATGGTGGCCAGGATCAGGGACAGCCACGTGGCACAGGAGCACCTGGCAGGTGAGGAAAGGGAACAGGGAAAAATTGGGATCGAGTTCTGATCCATTTTCCAATTGGTTTTATCCTGGAGAAAAGCGCGGATGGGTTGGGTTGGGTTGGGTTTGTAGGGAGGGAGGAGAGGGAGAGGGAGATTTGGATTATAATTGGAATTGGGATTAGGATTGGAATTGGAATTGGAATTGGAATTGGGATTGGGATTGGGATTGGGATTGGGATTGGAATTGGAATTGGAATTGGAATTGGAATTGGAATTGGAATTGGAATTGGAATTGGAATTGGAATTGGAATTGGAATTGGAATTGGNTCTGAGCTCCCTTCCCACCCAAACCATTCTGGGATTCTGGGATTTGGGACACTCAGAATCCATTCAGAGGGATTTTTGTGGAAAATGGGGATAGAAAAGAGAGGGAAAGGGAAGGGAGACCCTTCATGGTTTCCTGAGATTCCAAGTGAAGCCCCTCAGTCCATGAATTTCTTGGAGAGGAGCTGGATCCAATCTCAGGCTCTGCAGCCAGGCTGGGAGAGCTGGGAATGTTCCCCTGAAGAGGAGAAGGAGTTTTTTTTCCTTGGTTTTTTCCTCATTTTTTCATTGTTTTCTCCTTGTTTTTCCCTTCTTTTTTCTTTCTTTTTTCCTTGTGTTTTTCCTTGTTTTTTTCCTCTTCTTTTTCCTCTTTTTTTTCCTCGTTTTTTCCTCGTTTTTTTACTTGTTTTTTCCTCATTTTTCCCCTCATTTTTCCCTCATTTTTTCCTCGTTTTTTCCTTGTTTTTCCCAGATTATGTCCTGGGGACCGTGCACCAGGCCAAGGGCCTGGAGTTCGACACCGTGTGGGTCACGGACGACTTCGTGCAGGTCCCTGCAGTCAGTGGGGCCTTCCTCAGGAGGATGAACATCGACCTGGGTGAGGAACAGATCCCAAAAATGGAAAAGGAGAACCTGGAGAGGGGCTGGAGAGTGGGAATGGAGCTGGGGAAGGGGCTGGAGAGTGGGATTTGTGCTTAAAAGGCCTGGTAGAGAGAGAGATGGGGCTCCATTTTTCCCTTTGTTATCCAGAACTCACATCTTGAGACAAGGGCTGCTGATCCCTGCTCCCTAAATCCTGGGATTTCCTCTCCTCCCTCAGGCAGGACCCCTGAGGATGAGTGGAACCTGCTCTACGTGGCTGTGACCAGAGCCAAGAGGAGCCTGCTGATGTCCAAATCCCTGGAAAACCTCCTCACTCTGGCTGGAGTAAGTGAGAGCTTCCTTTAAGGCACCAAAGGGTTATCCCAAAATCCATCCTGATCCCTTTTCCCTTTTCCCTTTTCCCTTTTCCCTTTTTTCTTCCCCTTTCCCCTTTCCCCTTTCCCCTTTTCCCCTTTCCCCTTTCCCCTTCCCACCATTGGCTTCTCCTGGAGCTTTTTCACCACCGGGAATTTGGGATTTTTTTCCTTCTTTAAATCCCAGCACATTCCAAGTCACTTCCTCAGGGGTTACAAAAATTAGGGAAATTTTTAGGAAAACAGGGAAATAGGGAATTAGGAGCCCTCAGGTGGGGTGTTATTCTGAGGGGTGTTATTCCCATTTTTCCCTGTTTTCCAGGAGCGTTTCCTGCGGGTGGAGCTGCTGAGTGAGGCTGGGAAGGACAAGGAGGGAGCTCCCATCCCCTGCTGTGTGTCCGGATGCACAAAATCCCTGGAATTCACCTCGGGGCTGGTGGTGAAGAAGCTCCCGTTGGCTCACGTGCGTCACTGGGATTTGGGGTTTGGGGTTTGGGATCTCGGATTTGGGATTTAGGATTTGGGGTTTGGGATTTGGGATTTAGGATTTAGGATTTGGGGTTTAGGATTTGGGATTTGGGGTTTGGGATTTGGGATCTGGGGTTTGAGATTTGGAATTGGGATCTGAGATTTGGGGTTTGGGATTTGGGGTTTGGGATTTAGGATTTAGGATTTAGGATCTGGGATTTGGGATTTATAATTTGGGATTTAGGATCTGGGATTTGGGATCTGGGATTTAGGATTTGGGATTTGGGACCTGGGATCTGGGATTTGGCATTTGGGAGCCTTCCTGAGCCATCCCAGTCCTGTTCTGAGCAGGGATCTCAGCTCCCCATCCATCTCCTCGTGCTCACAAGGGGGTGAATCCCAAGGGTAATTCCAGGCCGAGCACTTCCCACAGATCCATCCCGAGCATCCCATCGGAGACCTCAGGTGGATCCAAATTTGGGGTTTTGTTGTGCCAGATCCCACGTGGGACTCTTGGAGTCCATGGAATATCCATGTGGGATTGGCACAGCACCCCTGGCTCCAGTGAATCCCAATTTTTGGGGCTGGGGTTGGGTTTGATCCCAGCTGGATCCGTGTCCGGAGGGTGCTGGGAAGGCCGAGCTCCGCAGGGAGCACGGGATCAATCCAGGAGCTGAAGGGACAGGAGGAGAGGGAACAGCCTCAGGCTGTGCCAGGGGAATTTAGGCTGCATTTTGGGGAAAATTCCTCCATGGGAAGGCTTTCCAAGCATGGGAGTGGGGTGGAATTCCCATTCCTGGAGGGATTTCTAAGCCCTGTGGATGTGGGGACAGGGGTGGCCTCGGAGTGGTTGGACTCGATGTCCTTAAAAATCTTTTCCAACCATTCCATGATTCTGTGTGGGATTTCCTTGCTTTGGGCACATCATGGCTCCTTTTCCTGGATGTGACAGAGCTGGGAAAAGCTGGGAAAAACTGGGAAGCAGAGGTTGTGTTCCTGCAGCTCCCAATTCCCTGAAATCTGCTCTGTTCCTCCCACAGAGCGACGGCAGCCGGGATCCCGGGGGATTCCTTTGCCAGGAGTGCACCTGGCAGTTCTTCGGTGCCCTGGCTCCGCTCACCTCCATCCCAAAAATCCACTGAGAGCCCAGGCAGCTCTGGAAAGCCCTCCAGATTCCCAGAGCCAGCCTGGGCCTGGGACAAATCCTCCTGGAAAATCCCAGCTCCAAAATCAGGTGGATGCTGGAGCAGGATTTCAGCCCAGCCCCAAATTCCAGGTGGATGTTGGAGCAGGATTTCAGCCCAGCCCCAAATTCCCAATGGATGTTGGAGCAGGATTTCAGCCCAGCCCCAAATTCCCAATGGATGTTGGAGCAGGATTTCAGCCCAGCTCCAAATTCCAGGTGGATGTTGGAGTGGAATTTCAGCCCAGCTCCAAATTCCCAATGGATGTTGGAGCAGGATTTCAGCCCAGCTCCAAATTCCAGGTGGATTTCGGATTAGGATTTCAGCCCAGCTCCAAATTCCAAGCAGATGTTGGAGCAGGATTTCAGCCCAGCCCCAAATTCCAGGTGGATGTTGGAGCAGGATTTCAGCCCAGCCCCAAATTCCAGATGTTGGAGCAGGATTTCAGCCCAGCCCCAAATTCCAGGTGGATCTTGGACTCGGATGCTCCCAGCTCCAGAGTAATTTCCAGGCTCTCTGGGGTATTTTGGTGCCTTTCCTCCAGCCCTGCCTCCTCCTCCAGGAGCTGGGAATGGAATATCCAGAGGAATCTGCACTTTAGGAATGGGATCAGACAGAATTGGGTTCATTTTGGAGCATTCCCCCTTTTCCCCATGTCACCAGTGTCCAAACCTCCCAAATTTCTCATTCCTGGATTTCCCATCCTGGATTTCCCATTCCTGGAAGTCCCTCTGACCCGCTGGAAAAAGAGGAAATACGATGCTGGAAGGCATCCAAGGAAAGTTTATTTCTTGGAAATGGCCTGTTCCTGTCCAGCCATGAGAGGAAATCCCAAATCTCTCCCAGTGATTTCCTTTTCCTTCCTTGCAGCCAAGGGGTTTCCCTGGACTCTTTCCCTGCAGCCAAGCAGGAGGGGAAAACGAGGGAGCAGCAGAAAAATTCCTCAGGTTTGGCTTCAGCCAAACTCAGGGATAAACTACAGAGGGATTTCCAATCCGAAAATTAAATTTTTAGCCAAAAAAAAAAAAAGAAAAAGCCTTAACACTGTGAACACTTCCTTTGTGTCTCTCCCCTGCCCTTAAATATCCTTTTATTTCCTGGGAATGCTCTCCTCGTGCCACAATTCCATGAAAACCGAAACTGAAAGTGTTTTTAGGAATCTGGAGCTGAGCCTGCTGCAGGAAGCGCCTGCAGCCCGGGTTTTTCCTTCACGGAGCTGCTTCCCTCCCTCTCCTTTCCCTTTCAAAGCCGCCTCCGGGAATGCAGGAGTCCAGGAATTCCCCCAAACTCTTGGATCTGGATGGAAACACAAAGCCCGGAGTGGGCACTGGATCATCCCGGGCTCCCTTCCAGCCTCTCCCGCGTCCCGGATCCTCGGGAATGGGGCCGTGCCCGGTGCTCTGCCTGCCCCAGGACAGGATCAGCCAGGAAAAGCTCTGGAATTCCAGCAGTTGGATCCCACTGCTTCCCAAGCTTTGTGAGAGCTGGCACTGAGCCCTTCACTTCCCTGATGTCCCATGGGAACGGCCTTGGAGCTGTGGGGAGGGACTGATCCCAATCCAGCCCTTCCCACCATCCCTGCTGACACCTCCAGGTCAGGAATCCACTCTGAGCTGTATTTTCTATATAAAATATATTTATTTATACAGAATAAATAAATTCT
Organism: Cisticola juncidis; assembly: GCA_013400215.1. Classification (NCBI taxonomy): domain Eukaryota; kingdom Metazoa; phylum Chordata; class Aves; order Passeriformes; family Cisticolidae; genus Cisticola; species Cisticola juncidis. The sequence goes on from VXBR01008600.1 coordinate 6,485, forward strand.
CCTTTTCTGGAGTGTAAGAAACTAGTGGATAAAACCTGGATAAGGGAACAAGTGGATAAAAACTGCTGATGGATAAAGGAAAAACAAAGGAGAATATTCCTGAATTGTGGATAAAGGGAAAACAAAGGAGAATATTCCTGAATTGTGCTATTTGCTCCTTGGTGTCTGCTCCAGCTTGGATTCCCTGTGAGCCAGCGGGGATCAGGATCCAGTGCTGGGATCGGGATCCAGGATTGGGATCGGGATCCAGGGCCGGGATCAGGATCCAGTGCTGGGATCGGGATCCAGGGTTGGGATCGGGNAGGGCTGGGATTGGGATCCAGGGCCGGGATCAGGATCCAGGGCTGGGATTGGGATCCAGGGCTGGGATGGGGATCCAGGGCTGGGATTGGGATCCAGGGTTGGGATTGGGATCCAGGGCTGGGATTGGGATGCAGGGCTGGGATTGGTGCTGGAAGCGCTTCCAGAGGATCCCTGAGCTCTGAGTGTGGGATGGTCCCAGCACCTTTGGCTCTGCCTCAGTGGCTGGAAGAGAACAGGAAAGGGATGAGGATGTGGGGAATGCTTGGCTGGGTCCCTCTCTAATTCCTGGGATTTGGGACAAAGGCAGGAAAGGGATGAGGATGGGGGGGGGGATACTTGGCTGGGTCCCTCTCCATCCATTTTTTGGGGATTTGGGGCAATTTGTGGGCAAAGCTGGGAAAGGGATGAGGCTGTGGGAGATGCTTGGCTGGGTCCCTCTCCATCCTTTTTCTGGGATTTGGGACAAAACTGGGAAAGGGATGAGGATGTGGGGGAAATTTTTTGTTGGCTCTCTCTCCATCCATTTTCTGGGATTTGGGACAAAGGCAGGAAAGGGATGGGACAGGTATCCAGCTAATCCAACTCCATCCATGCTCCTGGATACGGAATGGGAATTACTCAGGGCAGGGCAGCTCAGCTTCATCCCAAACCCCATCCCAACATCCCAACCCTCTCCCTGCCCACCCCCAGCACCCCCAGGGCCGATTCCCCCAGATCCCAGCTCCCACCTTTGGGATCATCCTTGGGAATCCTCCCTGCTCGGCCAGGCCTCCCCGGCTGCTCCGTGTGCTCCGCCAGCCCTCGGGGAAGCTTCTGGAATTCCAGAATCCCGTCCTCCGGCATCCCTGGGATGGTGGCTGTGCCCAGAGTCCCCGGGGTGGCGCTCAGCCCGTGGGGACAGTGGCAGGAGGTGCCACCTCCTCGTTCCCAGAGGGATCAGATCCCATGGGAATTCCTGTCTCTGTCACCGCGTAGCCCTGCCTGGAGCGCCTGTGGAGGGAAGGGGAGCATCCGTGGCATTCCAAGGATTTTCTTTGGAAAGCATAGAAGCCTTGGAAAACTCCTGGGCTTTGGCACCTACCTCCTCCTCCTCCAGCAGCAGATGGCTGCAATTCCAGCAGCCAGGAGCAGCAGGAATCCTGTGGGATGCACACATGGATTGAGGGGCATCTCCCAACCCGTGGCTGATGAATTCCACCAAAACATCCCCATAAGGAGCCCTCCCCACCCCCAGAGGGAGGGAATTGGGAATTTTTCTTTTCAGGAAGAAATTTGGGTGCTGAGTCCTTTCCCCCTCTCAGTGGAATTCCCATTAAAGCTCCCACGGCCCCCAAAAGGGATTTAAGTTTAAAGAAAGAAAAGAAATCCCTGTTTCCCAAATAAGGGATTTTTTTCCCAGCTTACCAACAGAAGGGGCCACGGACTGGATGGAAACTGGAAAAGAGCAGAGAAAAGGACATTTTGAGCTGCAAAGGTAGGAAAGGGGAGGATGCTGGGAGCAGCCTCACTAAAAAGGAGGTTGAAGAGAAGGAAAAAAATCCATGGAAAAGCAAAGGAGCCTTTGTGGATGAAAAAAGCCCCAGGGGAAGTTTGAATTCCCTTGGGAATTGTCCCAACCTGCAGCATAATCCGAGGGCAGGACGGGCAGCGGGGTTGTCCCCTCTGGCACCGTGGATGTGCCCGGTGTTGGAATCATCTCGGGTGGCCTGGATCTGTCTGGTGACAGCTCAGGAAGTGCTGGTGACAGCTCAGGAGGTGCTGGTGGCAGCCCAGGAGGTGCTGGTGGCACAGGGGACTCTCTGGAAGGTGGAGAGGGGCTGGAATCGGGGCTGGCACTGGTGGTTCCTGCTGGGAAAACGGGAAATGTTTGAATTCCGGGATTGCCGTGCCCTCATCCAAGAGCTCCAGGAGGCTCCAGGATTTCAGCCCATGGGGTGAGTTTGATCCCACCACGGGAATGTTGTGGTTTCCACACCCTGGGAGCTTTGGGGTGGCCATGGCAGCTCCAAACCCGATCCCAATCCCGTTCCTCACCCCTCTGGGTCGTGCTCTCCGTGCTCGGTGCCGGTGGCAGCTCCGGGCCGAGGGTTTCCCGGGAAAGAGCCGGATCTCCTTGGGGAAAACACAACAGGGAGACTCCATCAGCTGGGAAATGAACTCCCCAAATGGTTTGGTGAGTTAGGGAGTCAAAGTTATCCAACGTTGAGGTCTGGTGGAAATTCCACAAATTCTGGATGTTCATTGGCAAATTTTAACAATTTTTACATTCTAGCAATAAAAAAAATTAATGTTCTTTGCCTTCAAGTTATTAATTACAGTTCTATTACTGATTAATAATTTGTCCCATTTTAATTATCCTATTCTTAATTTATTATTTTAATTATCCATATATTTTCAGCCTTTTAATTCTGTTTTCCCAGATTGGGCACCTCTGCTTTATGCAGAGTCTCTTGGTGCTTTATAAATTCCGCATTCCCAACAATAAATTCCCCTCCCAGGTTTTAACTTCTGGGAGCACTGAAGGACGTGAGGCCTTAAACTTTTGTTTTCCCAACCCCCATGATCCATCAGGAATTCCTGGGATTCAGCTCCTCTCTGGAATTCGCGCCCCATTCCTGATTTTTTGGGAAGAAGCAGAACTGGGGTGGCTCTCCCGGTTCCGGAGGAATCCCGGGTTTCCCCAGGAACTCACGGATGCACTGGAGCCTGGGCTGGGTCCAGCGGGGCTTGGAGCCGTCCCAGATGCACTGGATGAGGCTGGAGGTTCCTGCTTTCCGTTTGTACCCGGGATTGCAGGAATAGCGCAGGAGGGAATTCAGCTCCCTGCGGCTCCCGGCGACATCGATGTGAGCGTTGGCCACGGCCTGGGGGCGGCTGCACCGCGCTGGGGTGGGGAAAAAACATGGAATAAAAACATGGAATCACAACAGGGAGATGGGATGGGGAAAAAAACAGGAATCACAACAGGGAGTCTCAGGATTGCTTCTCCCTGAGATTCTCCTCGGGGTGGCTGTTCCCCGGGGTATCAGGGCTGCTGTTCCCTGAGTTTCCTCGGGGTTGCTGTTCCCCAAGGTAATCAGGTTTTCAGTCTTCTCTTTGCCCTGGGTGTTTCCCACCGAAGCCAGAGCAGACAGGCTGAGTCCAGCAGTGTTATCAAGGCTAAATTTATTATTTATTCTAAATTATCTCTCAGTTCTTGTCCAGCTCTGCAGGGCGTCCCCAGCAGAGCAGGACACGCTGGGGACTGGGCGGGTCAGAGATCCCCAAACCTTCAGTGCGGGATCTCCAACCCAATGAACAATGGGAATGGGAACAATGGGAATGGGAGCAGGATGGGGGTGGAAAAAATGGGAATAGGAGCAGGATGGGGATAGAAACAGTGGGGATGGGAGCAGGATGAGGAATTGGAAACAGTGGGGATGGGATCAAGAGGGGGAATTAGGAAGAGTGGGAATAGAAGCAGGATGGGGATAGAAAGAGTGGGGATGGGAGCAAGATGGGGAACTGGAAAGAGTGGGGATGGGAGCAGAATAGGGAATTGGAAACAGTGGGAATAGGAGCAGGATGAGGAATTGGAAACAGTGGGAATGGGAGCAGAATGGGGAGGTGGAAACAGTGGGGATGGGATCAAGATGGGGAATTAGGAAGAGTGGGAAAGGGAGCAGGGT
>VXBR01008602.1:12508-22556 GCA_013400215.1 Cisticola juncidis
GGGGCTTTGGGGTGCAGTGCTGGGGGTTTGGGGATGCGGTGCTGGGGATCCAGGGGTGCAATTTTGGGGTTTTGAGTGTGCAGTGGTGGGGATTTAAGGGTGCAGTTCTGGAGGTCCAAGGATGTGTTATTGGGGATTTGAGGGTGCAATGCTGAAGACCGAGGGATGAAATGTTGTTAATCCAGGGATGCAGCAGTGAGAATTTTGGGGTGCAGTGCTGGGAATCCAGGGATACAGTATTGAGGATTTAGGGGTACAGTGGTGGGGATTTGAGTGTGCAGTGGCTGGGATTTGAGGGTGCAGTGGTGGTAATTAGGGGTGCAGCAGTGCTGGGAATCCAGGGATGCAATATTGGGGATTTAGGGATGAAGTGGTGGGGATTTGGGGGTGCAGTAGTGACAATTAGGGGTGCAGCAGTGCTGGGAATCCATGAATGAAATATTGTGGATTTAGGGGTACAGTGGTGGGGATTTGAGTGTGCAGTAGCTGGGATTTGAGGGTGCAGTAGTGACAATTAGGGGTGCAGCAGTGCTGCTTTGGGTTGGGCAGCACCATGCGAGTCTGGGGGCTGCGCCTCTCCCCATCACCTGCATCAGGACGCTGAAGTCCCCGTGTCCCCCAAAATGCCCTGTCCATCCCTGCAGAGCTCTGCTGAGCCCTCCTGCTCTGTCACCCAGGGGTTTAGCAGGACTGTGTGATGCTGGGACATGCCTCCCCCCATTTCCTGAACTTAGGGTGTGTTTTGGGGTGGGATGCTGAGCTGGGGGAAAGATATTGGTGCTGGGGAAGATTGAGAGTTCTGTCTCCACGTGTCTAACCAGTCTCTCTCACTCGCAGGCATGAGCCATGAGCCGAAGTCGCCGTCCCTAGGAATGCTCTCCACGGCCACCCGCACCACTGCCACCGTGAGCCCGCTGACCCCGTCCCCCCTGAACGGCTCCATCGTCCCCAATGGCAGCCCTGCCGCCAGCAGCACTTTGTCCGTCCAGGCAGCACCTTCCTCCAGCTTCGCCGCCGCGCTGCGCAAGCTCGCCAAGCAAGCCGAGGAGCCCAGAGGTGGGGACAGGGGCAGGGACAGGGACAGGGACAGGGACAAACTCTGCTGTCATTCCCTGCAGCTGGAGCCGGTGTTTTCCTGCTGTTTCCCAACTAATGCGTTTTCCTGGTGTGGTGTCTCCAGGGGGCAGTTTGGGAATTCAGTTCATCCGGAGTAATCCGAGTGCTGTGTCACTCACTGTGCCCTGGGACCAGCCCTGCTCCCTCCCACCACGCTGCTTTTTCCAGAGGTTCCCCAAATTTGCTGCTTCTCCAGGGGGCAGTTTGGGAATTTCAGTTCATCCGGAGTAATCCGAGTGCTGTGTCACTCACTGTGCCCTGGGACCAGCCCTGCTCCCTCCCACCATGCTGCTTTTTCCAGAGGTTCCACAAATTTGCTGCTTCTCCGACCAAATTTCCCAAGGAAGCAGTCCCAGGAGGTGCCCAGCTCTTGTCACCCACGTGCTCTATCACACCCCCTTCTCTCTCTTTGGGTGTGGAGTGCTTCTGGAGAACCCCAAGGTCCCCCCTGCCACATGGAGAGTATCACATGGGAATCACTGGGGCTCCCACACCCAGTGCCCAGGCTGGGAGGTGTTTCAGGAGGCTGCTGGAATCATCAGTTTGGGGTGAAATTGTCTTTATCCCTGCTATTTGCATTGGTGGGTGCTCCCCTTGGATCATTGCCCACTGCCATGGGCACTCTGATCCCTGGAAAAAAAAACACCCAACCCCTTTGCAAGATGTTTTTTGCAAAGTCTTTTTGGAAGACCCTATTTAAAAGTTCCTTTTGGCACAATCCTTTTTCCAAGACCCCTTTTTCAAGGCTCTTTTTGGAAAATCCCTTTTGGAAGCACCATCTACAAGATCCTCCTTGCAGCCCTAAAATCTCTGGCACAGCCATGACCTGAAGCATTGGCTGCTCCCAAGGAAAAGTGTGGGGCTCCCAGGTCCCTGTAACTCTGAGGGAACCAGGCCTTGGTGATGCTTCATCCTCACAGGAAGCTCCTGGTTTTTCCCAGCTGCTTCCTCTGGAACCCATCTGTTTCCTTTGGAGCAATTGATTGAGTTCAGGGAATTGTTTTGCTTTTTTTCCCCTCTCACCCCACAGCTTGTGCCCTCCCTGTGCAGCTCAGCCCATCCCAAGGGTCATCAGCAGCTTTGGGCATGGATTTTATAGCACTGGAGAGAAGCAGCCACATTCCCTTTGGATTTCCCTTTAACACCTGCCTAGTTTGTTTGCAAAAACCCCTCCCTCGCCCATTTGGGTGCCTCACGTGGCCCATCCCAGAGGTTTTTGATCCGTGTGGGTTTGGGTGTGTGTTGGGAAGAGGGTTTTTCTCCTTGCTGTGGTTTTTAGCACCAGGAAATGAATTGCTTTTCCCTCAAATCCTCACCCTCTTCCCACAACAGGAGATGCTCACTCCCCTTCCCACCTCGGGAGATGCCCTGCTCTGGCAGATGCCGGATCCATGCAGGATCACTGTGTTTTTTCCTGCTTTATGGGCTCACAGGTGTGCTGGCACATCCCTAGGGAATATCCTGCTGCTCCACAGCATCCCAAACTGCCAAGGCTCATCCTGACTGACCCCTTCCAGCAAAACCCCACAAAGGCACCGCCTGCCCGGGGGCTGCTGCCTCTTGTCCTGCCCGGGGCTGTCCGCAGGGTGGGTTTTATTCCACCCCTCCTTCCCTTCTTTTTTTCCCTGTTCTCCATCAGGGTCTCAGCTGTTAATTACATTTGCCTGTCAGCCCGGGCTGCTAATCTGCTATCGCCGAGTGGGAAGCGGGAGGTCAGAAAACAAAGGTGACACCATCACACTGTGCCTCTTGTCATCTCCAATCCAGATTAGTTTCATTGACTAACTCCTGGCTGAATACCACCAGTTAATTATAACGATCACAAACCCTCCCGTTTAAAGCCACACAGCGAGAATTAAGGTTCTGAAGTAAGACTTTAGCTTCATTAATTGCCGGGCTCATTGTGATGGTATTGATTGTTAACGCTATCGCGTGGTGAGTAATGGCTTCCCAGCTCAGAGGGGATTAGGCTGCTAATTGTTGTTGGCCTTGCGCTGACAAGATAGACTTCAGTGGGTGTCAAATCGGCCTCCTTTGTCGGGGACAGCCTTTCTCCTTCCCCCAGCCTCGCTGCTCTTCAAATGAAAGCGATTCGGAGCGACTCGGGAATAATTAATCGGGGAGGGCGGACGGCGGCGGATGCTGCGCTCGGCCTCTGCTCCGCGGAGCATCCTTCCCACCGAGTCCTTCTGGAGCATCCCTCCCTCCCTGCCAGCATCCCTCCCTCCCTCCCNGTGAGGGGATGGAGGTGGAGTGCAGGGTGAGGAGCTCTGGGGACTGGCTGCTGTGCCCACAGGACAGGAGCTGGCTGGCACACTCAGGAGAGGGGCTTGGCATGCTAGGATGGTGAGGAGACACCCTGCACACTCAGGAGAGGGGCTTGGCACGCTAGGATGGTGAGGAGACAGCCTGCACACTCAGGGGAGCCAGGGCCTCTGTCCGTGCCCTGCTGACTGCCATGACCCCCATGACCACTGCCCACTCCTCACTTTCCCACAGCTCATCCCTGCTGCGCTCTTAGAATCTCCCTCTGACCCAGACCCCAGCAGAGTTTGGGGGTTCGGAGCCCCCCAGATGGGTTTGAGGAGTGGGAAGTGCTCTGTGGAGCAGGCACCAGGCTCCCCATGCCCCGGTTCATGTGGGATTTGTATTTCTCTGCTTTTCCTGTTCTCCACTTTCACTCCATGTTTATTTTTCCTCTGGAAATATGGCCAGCATCCCTGGGGTGGGGATAAGTTAAAGTACAGCTGTATTATGCAAATGCAACCAAAGCCTTGCCCAAGGGTTTCAGGGAGTCACTCCTTCATCCCAGAGTCTCCAGAGCCCCTGGCATGTCCGTGGCAGCTGGATTAAGGAGTCTCTGGGTTTGCCTTGGGAAGATGTGGCCGTCTGGGGCTGGCATCACATCTGTGTCACTGGTGCCTGGGGGCTTTGTGGGACAGGGGGTTTGGCAGCAAGAGGCTGCCCCATCCCACCGTGATGGGTGGAGCCTTTAGCACCACTGGGAACCTCTGGGATGGGAGGATGGGGCTGCATTTCGGGAGTCTGGCAGGATGCTGAGTGCATCCCAGTGCCCCACCCCTGCTCCCTGCGGCCGGGCATCCTGTCAGGAATGCCCGCAGCTCCTTCAGGGGGCGCCTCCATCCAGTTCCCTGCTGTTCCCTTAACTTCTCTCAACCTCTGCTTTAATTCCAGGCTCCTCTCTGAGCAGCGAGTCGTCCCCGGTGTCCTCTCCGGCCACCAACCACAGCTCCCCCGCCAGCACGCCCAAGCGCGGCCCCATGGGCCCCATCATTGTCCCCCCGGGGGGACACAGCGTGCCCAGCACGCCGCCTGTCGTCACCATCGCCCCCACCAAGACCGTCAACGGGGTGTGGAGGAGCGAGGGCAGACAGGTATGGCTGTGCCTGGGGCTGCCCGGCCCCCCGGGAAGGATGGAGGGTGTGGGATACCCTGCACGGCTCCCAAGGGGTGGCCTCGTTTGGTCCCTTCCCCTCCCTGCCGTGTCCCCGAGCTGGCGATGTCACCGGGGCTGCCATCATCATCCCCGGGATGGCAGCCTGAGGAAGGAGGAGGAGGAGGATGGGGGGGGCCGAGGGGGAGAGCAGCTAATTAAGAAGCATCGTTAGTGGTTCTCTTCTCCTCCGCATGCTACAAGCAGATTCCCGGGGGGATTATGCCACTTGGAAAGACTAATTAAACCACGGAGCGGGGAGAGGCGAGGGTAGGGGATGGGAAACGCCGGGGGCGGGCTGCGGGAATAAACGGCGATCCCGGGGAGCTGGGAGGGGTGTGTGGGGCGCTCCCCAGCCCGGTGTCACCCCCGGTGTCCCCCCCGGGGCGGGGTTAACCGAGCGTGGGGGTTGTGTGGCGGGGCCGCGCTCACAGCGTGGCGCCGGGGATGGGGGTAATTAGAGCAGAGCCTGGCACGCACAATGAGCTCCGTGCAGGCGGCAGAGCTGGCCTGGGGACACACAGCGCACCCTTTGTGGTGACCTGGGGGCTAGCCCTGCCCTGGAGGGGCTGGGAGCAGGGTGGGATGGGATGCAGGAGTGGGGGATGCTGTGGGTGCTGCCGTCCTCCTCCTCCTCAGCTGCTAAAGATGCAATGAAAAATAATTTTTAAACCAAAACTTGCCTTGCTGGGACATCTCCTCACTAACTGTCAGATCCTGTGGGGTCTCTTGTCACCCCAAGTTGTTCCCTGTTGCTAGGGGACCCTCCCCAGCTGGAGGGAGTGACCTTCATGCTGACACCGGGGCTGGAAGCTGATGGAAAGCGCTGAGGCCCCGTGGGGGGGGTGCTGATGCCGGGGGGTGCTGGGGGGATTGTGGGCTGACCCCTGGGTTATGGCCCTTATCAAAGGCTGGCTGGATTTCCCCCGGCCCTGTCGCTCCTCCCTGCATGATTAATAGCTGGGGAGAACAAAGCAGCCATAAATCTCCAGGCAGGTAATGGGTGTCTTGCCCTCAGCTCTGCCCCAGCTTCAGCACCTCCTTTCCCACTGGGGCCCCCCTGGTGTAGCCTCCCAGACCCTCCCACTTCTGCAGCTTCCAAAGCCCCAAAGCAGGAGATGCCGTGGTGGATAAACCCTTCCCTGAGCACTGGTGCCAATCAGGGCACGCTGGGGACCTGCTGAGGGTCTTGAGGTGGGGACACAGCGGGGATTCCCCATCCCGTGCTGTCCCCAATGCCCCTCTTTGCCTTCCAGCAGGAAGCAGGGTCGCGAGGCAGCAGCAGCAGCGCTGGCCGCGAGCGCCTCATCTCGGAGCCCCCCCTCGCTCAGGAGAAAGCCGGGGGTCCCACTGTCCCCTCCCACCTCCTGGGGACACCCTACTCCTTCGGGCTGCCCCCCAGCTCCGTGGTCCAGGACTCCCGCTTCCCGCCTCTCAAGTGAGTCTGCTCAGAACGGACGGGAGCGGTCGCGGGACACGTGTGTCCCCTGTGAGCTCTGGTGTCACCTGGGGGAGGTGACATCTCCTAGGGGGACAGGGAGGGGTGGTGACCATCTCCTTGCCTCCAGCCTGCAGCGGCCGGTCCACCACGTGGTGCCTCCCAGCGCGGTGACCGAGGATTACCTGCGGAGCTTCCGTCCCTACCACACGGCCGAGGATCTCCGCATGTCCTCCCTGCCACCCCTCGGCCTCGACCCGGCCACTGCCGCCGCCTACTACCACCCCAGCTACCTGACACATCACCCCTTCCCTCATCCTGCCTTCAGGTGGGCACTTGTGAGCCTGGGCATCCCTGGGAGATACCCCTGGATGAGCTCTGGGGTAGTGGGAGGTGGGAGCATGATCCTCTGAGGGCATTTTGGGGCTCTCCATCCATTTTTCCCAATGGAAGGCAGCCCCTTTCTGGCTCCTGGGAGGGGAACTGGGGGGTTCTTCACCTCTCTGAGCATCCCTGTCTCCCCAGGATGGACGAGTCGTACTGCCTGTCGGCACTGAGGTCCCCCTTCGGGGCTCTCCATCCCTGGAGACTCCATCTCCATCTCCATCCTTACTTCTCCCAATGAAGGGCAGCCCCTTTCTGGCTCCTGGGAGGGGAACTGGGGGGTTCTTCACCTCTCTGAGCATCCCTGTCTCCCCAGGATGGACGAGTCGTACTGCCTGTCGGCACTGAGGTCCCCCTTCTATCCGCTGCCAGCGCCGGGCTCGCTGCCCCCCCTGCACCCCTCGGCCATGCACCTGCACCTCTCGGGGGTCCGGTACCCCCCCGAGCTGTCCCACTCCTCCCTGTCCGCCCTGCAGTCCGAGCGCATCTCCAGCCTCGCCGCCGAGAGGTACGGCAGGGTGGGGGGGATGCATGGGGTGCTCCAGAGGATGCTGACAGGACCAGGGGGGAGTTTGGGGTGCTTTAGGAATGCTGAGAGGTGACTGGGGGTTTGGGAGTGCTGGCAGGTGCCCAGGAATTGTTTGGAGGTACTCTGGAGGTTCCAGGGGATGCTGACAGGCATCCAGGGTTGATTTTAGGGTTGCTCCAAGAAGTGTGTTTGGGGTTGGTGCTTTTCTTTTTGATTTTTCTCTTGCAGGCTGCAAATGGACGAGGAGCTGCGGCAGAGGGAGCGGGGGCGGGAGCGGGAGAAGGAGNGGCTCGGCGCGGCGGCGCGGTGCCTGTGCCATCTGACTGGGGCCGGGCTGGCAGCGTGCCTGGTGCCTGCCGGGCAGCTGGGCTGGCAGCGAGCGGGCAGCCCCTGTGCTGAGCTCTGACCACTGCTGAGCTGCCCCACAGCTCCGAGTCCAACCCACCCCCAGGGATGCTCACCCCAAAATATCTACCTCCTTCTGCACCCTGATTCTCCAACACCCCTTTTCCTCCGCAGACAAACTCAAGGACTCGGTGCTGCCCACGCCGAAGCCCATCCAGCACCCTCTGCACCCTCCACCAGGCTCCCACCACGCCGTGCCCAGCCTGATCCNACGGGAGCTGGAGAGGCAGCGGGAGCGTGCCCGGGAGAAGGAGCTGAGCATGGTGAAGGCCATGGAGGGGCCCTTCCTCCCCGTGGCGGAGCTGCATGGGCTGCGGGGGCACCCGGCCGAGGAGCGGGGCAAGCCGGTGGAGCCGCTGGCGCCCAGCAGAGCAGGTAATGCCCGCCTTCCAGAACTTGCCTTGGTCCCCTCTCCCCTCCAGATGGCAACGCCGAGGGGGTTGGTGGCCCCGGGAGGTGGCTGGGGACGGCCATGGGCTGTCCTGGCTGCCGGATTGCTTTGCCAGGAGCCCAGCTGCGGCGGCTCGGCGCGGCGGCGCGGTGCCTGTGCCATCTGACTGGGGCCAGGCTGGCAGCGTGCCCGGTGCCTGCCGGGCACCTGGGCTGGCAGCGAGCGGGCAGCCCCTGTGCTGAGCTCTGACCACTGCTGAGCTGCCCCACAGCTCCGAGTCCAACCCACCCCCAGGGATGCTCACCCCAAAATATCTACCTCCTTCTGCACCCTGATTCTCCAACACCCCTTTTCCTCCGCAGACAAACTCAAGGACTCGGTGCTGCCCACGCCGAAGCCCATCCAGCACCCTCTGCACCCTCCACCAGGCTCCCACCACGCCGTGCCCAGCCTGATCCCCAACCACAGCGTGTTCCCTCTGCCCGGCAGCAGCGCGGCCACGGCGCTGCTCATCCACCGCACCAACGAGGAGGAGAAGTGGCTGGCCCGGCAGCGCCGGCTGCGCCAGGAGAAGGAGGACAGGCAGTCCCAAGTCTCGGAGTTCCGGCAGCAAGTGCTGGAGCAGCACCTGGATATAGGGCGTGCCCCGAGCCAGGCTGAGCCTGAGCACCGGCCCGAGCACCCCAGGTAGGGATGGAGCTCCCCCCCAAAAATGAGCTGGGTTTTCCTGTGTCACAGCTGTCCTTGCTGGGATATCCATTTCTTGAGCTGGAGAGGGACTTTGGACTAGGGAAGGAGTGATAGCACAGGGGAATGTCTTTATATAGAAAGAGGGCAGGGTTATATGGGATATTGGGAAGACATTCTTAACTGTGAGGGTGCTGAGGCCCTGGCATAAGTTGTCCAAAGAAGCTGTGGCTGCCCCATCCCTAGAAGTGTCCAAGGCCAGGTTGGAGGGGCTTTTGAGCCAATGTGGTCTAGTGGAAGGTATCCCTGTCCATGGCAGGGGTGCAATGATGGGATGGGATGATCTTTAAGTCCCCTTTGTCCCACACCATTCCATGATGCCATGATAGGATGATTTATAGGATTTCCCCCCAACCTGTGGCTGTGCCCACCCCCTTACCCAGCTCTGCCCCACATCAAGCATCCACCACCCCACAGCCGTGCCCCTCACACCTCCCATGAGCCGAAGCCACAGTGCCAGCGGGTTCCTGCCACACGGTGCCAGCCAGGCCGGCTATGCTGGCAGTGCCAGGCGTTCCTGGTGCCCGACATCTGCGCGGCGGCAGGCGCCGAGCCCGGGAGGTGGCCGGGGGCCAGCGGCGAGTGGCCAGGTGCTGCCCAGCCACCAGCACCGCTAATTGCAGCTCCCCCCTTGCAGGCAGCAGGGCTGGGCAGCGGGTGCCTCGTTTGGGGGGCACCTGCGCTAAGCCCGGGCGGTTTGGGGGGCAGCAGAGCGTGCCCACACCCCTGGATTGATTGACAAGGCTTTGCTCACCCCTGTGGCTGAGCGCTTATGCTGTGCAGGCTCATCCAGCCAGCTCTGCCACCCGCTCCCTTTGTTATTTTTGGGTATCCAGGGGATTAGCGCGGCTCATCGAGGATAATAAGGCGCGGATCACGGGGCGGCACAAAGGCGAGCGCCCGCCGCCGGCTCCCATCCGCTCCTCCCACCCCAAACCGGGGAGGAGACAGCAAGGTCACCCCGGAGCGCCTGCAGCGGGGGATGTTCCATCCCCACCCTTTCCCTGCTCCCGGCAGGGCGGGAGGGGGATGGATCCCGGGGGCTGGCGGGGACTCGATGGCGGCGCCGAGCTGAACCCGCTGCTCCGCGTGCGGAGCTCCGGGGCGCTGGAGCGGAAAAGTGTTAAATGCACAGCTTGGGCACATGAAATATTTATCCTGCAAACGGGCTGGCTCCGGCTCCGGCTGTCAGAGGAGGGCTGCGCTGGGGCGCTGCCCTTGCCACTGGGCTCTGCCAGGACTGGTGGCTTGTCTGTCCCTGTGCAGGGGTCAGGGCTGGGGTTTCCAGCCCAGAGCTCCTGGGATGCAGCCACATCCATGCCCAACCCACCCACACACAGCCTTAACTCTGCCCCCATCCCTCAGGTTTGTCGCACGGAGGGGACAAATGTGGCACAAACCCCTCTGGGTGTTCCTAACAGGCCCGTTTCTCCCCAAAATGCCCTGGGGCTGGAGCGCTGCCAGCTCTCCTGTGGCACTGCCAGCTCCTCCCCTCTCCGGTGCTCTCCTCTCCCCGCAGGTTGGGATCGAGCCGCCACGAGCCGAGCAGCCGGGAGCCAGGGCAGCACTTTGGTGGGCCCCCAC
>VXBR01008602.1:37628-56185 GCA_013400215.1 Cisticola juncidis
CCCTCCCTTCATCCATCCCTCCATCCATCCATCCATCCATCATCCATCCACCCATCCATTCATGCCTCCCTCCATCCATCCATCCATCCATCCCTCCATCCCTCCATCCACCCTGCTCTGCACACCCAAGCCAAGTGGCTTCTGGATGATTTTGGGGGTCTTCATCCCATTTGCAAGTCCCCATGGAGTTCCCCCTACCAGACAAACTCCCCTCTCCCAAACCACCTCAGGCTCAGCTCTGGGACCACCCATGGAGCAACCACGACCCTTGGGATGAGCGTTACCCCCAGCCTGGGGTGGGAGCCAAGCCTTGGGGACCCCAGAGCACCCCCTCCCCACGGGAGGGTCCCCGAGCCCCCGTTCCCGGTGCCACCAGCACGTGCTGGGCGCTCCAGGAACGTCTCCCCCACGCTGCGCCTCCCTTCGCGTGTCTTTTGCCATCTGCTGCTGTCATTAAAAAATTAAATTTCCATCTGCTTTCACACTCCCGCCTCTCCCGCCGGCTCCGGGTGCCGCCGCTCCCCGGGAAGCATCGCCCCCGGCTCCCTCCCGGGATGCGGCCGATCCGGCGGGATGCAGGTGACGCCGCCGAGTTCATTTTCCCGGTGCTGTTTGCCGAAATGGATTCTTCAATCCCTGGTGGAGAGGTGGGGGCCTCACTTTTGGCGGCTCCAGGGGGTGATGCTGGGGTGTTTTTGAGGGGCACAACCCCCTTCCCCCCGTGCTGACACGGCCAAACAGGGGGTGCGGAGCCTCAGGGGTTTTATTCACGGTGGAGGGATGCCCCTCCCCGGCGCTGTTAGGAAAAGGGACAAACCCCAATCCCTGGCGTCCAAAGCCACCCGCGTGGGTGGCCCGTGTGTCCCTGGGAGCTGCAGCCGGCCCGGCCGCACCCTGCGGGCTGTGGCTCCATCCCGAGGGAGCGGGGACGGCTCCTGCCGGCCCGGGTGTCCCCCTGGGGCCGCTCAGCAGCGGCTGCAGGGCGAGGGGCCCTCCCCGCGCCGCCCCTCGCGGGACAGCGAGGTCCCCGTGGGCGTGGGAGGGGTGACGATGATGGAGGGCACGTGCAGGTGCTTCTGTCCCGACGCCGCCGCCGTCGAGGTCCCGTCGCTGCTCACACACATCTTCAAGCCTGGGGAAATTTGGGGGATGAAAGCAGATCAGGCACCGGGCTGCAGCATCCCCCAGCTCCCCGCCCTCCTCAGTGTGGAGCCTTTATCCCTTTTTCTCTTCACTGGAGAATCCACAGCATCCTCACATCTCCTCCCCTGGATCCACCTTGGATTTTGGGGGGGTTTCATGGGTGGATCCCCCCCTCCCCAGACCACCTGCCCAGCCCAGCCCCCTGAGGGGAGCAGATCGCTTTAATCTGCTTTTTTAATCAGGAGAAAAGCCCCGTGTGGCACAGGCGGCATCCAGGGAGGTTTCAGCTCTTCCCAAGCAGGAAAATGCCCGGAGGGGACAGACACTGATATTTTTAATCTCTTTTTAATTAAGGATAAAGCCTTGCCTTATGTAAGGGAGCTGGAAAAGGGGGAGGGTCTTTTCTTTTATGCCAGACTCCAAGCTCATCAGAGGGGTCTGGAGGCATGGGGGAATATTTTGGAGCTATCTCCTGGATTTGGGATTCCCTGGCTGCTTGCTTCCCCTCTTCAGTTCTCCCACGTTGGACAGGGGGGTTGTGAGACCCCAAACCCCCCTGACCACTCCCTCCCATCATCCCTGATGCAGAGAGGGGGCAGAGCTCATTCTTGGATGATGCATCCAACTCTGTGCCCATCACAAAGAGAATCCCACAGAATTTGGGCTTGGGAAAAGCCAGGGAAGAGCCAGCCCAGCATCCTAGAGAAGGATCCTCATTAAGTCCCATCCCTAACGACCCCAAGGACAATTTCCAGGAGTCAGAGGGATGCAGGGCTAATGGGAGATGCGATATCCAGCCTGTGCCCTGCGAGGCCAGCAGCACTAAAAGCTCCCGCCTTGCCCCTGTGCAGACATCCCTGACGCCATTCCCAGCCTAAATCCATTAAGAAAATTCAAGTTGGGAAAGAAGCTCCTGGTTGGAGTGTCCCTGGGGAGAGTGGAGCAGTGAGGGGTGTTTGGGGTCAGCCTGGAGGATGGAGCCAGGACCCTCCCTCTGGGCTGACTGACCCCACTGTCCCATCCATGTGTCTCTGAGCAGACTTTTCCTGCCTCCAAGGAAACCCACCCGAGGTCCTGAGGGCTGCCCTTAACCCATGGATTCTCCAGAGCAAAGGCTGTAGGACAAGGACAGGACTGGGAAAATAAAGCTGGGAAAATCCTCTTTGGGGTGACCCACGTGCAACAGGTCACCCGTGGGACTTCAGAAATTCCACCACATTCCCAAACTTCACCAATCCCACCCACACCTAAACCTCCTCCAGGTACAACCATCCCTCAGGTGCCCTCAGAGAGCAGCAGCAGCACCCCAAACCCCCAGCCCAAACTCACCCTTCAGGCAGGATAACTTGAGCCCCATGTTCTCATCCTCTCAGCGGGATCCAGCTCTCCAGCTCCGCCGCCGGCCCTCGCCGCTGGCGCTGGGAGAGAGAGGAGAGGGTTGAGGGAAGCGATCCTGGGAGGGGGAAGGAGCAGGAGCTCAAAGCTCACATCTCTGTGTGTGTGTGTGGATCTACAGGAGCCCGGGCAGCACAGGAAACGCGGCTGCTCGCTCACAAAACCACGGCTGATGTCACAGCACCTCAGTGACTCAGTCTGCTCCGAGGAGGCTCAGGAAGAACTTTTTGGGAGGGTGGAGAAGGCCCAGCCTGTTGCTGGGTGAGGGGTCCCATCCCAGCTTCTCTGCTCCCAGGGTCTGGGCTGAAAATATTTTGGGATGAGAAGGTTGTGAGCAGAAGGGATTGGGTTGGTTTTTGGGTTGGTTCTTGCAAAGAAAACATTGAGTCCACACATGGGAAACAGAGGGAAGCTCCTGGGGCTGCCTCCCTCAGCAGCTGCCAGGATGCACTGTTGGAATTCACATCATCCTGCTCCTCCTGGGCATCCCTGATGTCCCAAGAGCTTTTAGATAGATTATTCCCACTGTGGGACATCATTTTTTCAAGATGCTGAAAATTTTTCTGAGGAAAAAGATTTCCTTTATTGGGAAATCTTCACCCCTCCTCCCACAGCTGCTGGGAACACTTATTGGGATGAGGGTCAGTGACTCATTTTGGCTCTTCCAAGCTCTGAGCCACACAGAGAGCCAAGGAAAGCCTCTGCTCCCCCTGCCTGACCTCTGCTTTTCCAATAAGCCCTGAGGTGAGTCGGCAGCAGCCAGCAAGGGGAAGTGAAAATTTACTCTCTGCTTTTAATTCTGTATTTTTATCCATTCCCCACTTGCAACCTGAGCTGTGGCCCCCCTCAGGGCTGAGGAGTGGAGTCCTCTCCAGGACCTCCCTTTTCAGCTCTCCTGGAGGCTGCCCAAATCTCAAGAAATGTGTTTTGAGGCAAATCTGGAGGGTTTTGGCACCTGCTGGTGGCTCACACCTCTCAGGGGCAGAGGAGGGTCATGCTGGGGACACCCAGCTCCGTGCACAGGGGGTCTGCTCTGGGATCTGATCCTCTGGGATCTGATCCTCTGGGATCTGATCTTTTGGGATCCGATCCTTTGGGATCACCCCCTGTGGCCAAACCCTTGCAGGACACAGCAGCCCCCTCCCCACTGCCGAGGGCCGGATTCCAGCTCTGGAATCCCTGTACAGAGAATTCATTCCAGCACATTCCCGGTGCTCCCTGCTAGGGCTCCAACTTCGCTCCCGTGTGCCAGCACCAGGCCAAAGGAATATTTGCATCCCGACGAGTTCACGCTCCAAAAAGCCCCAGACGCTCATCGCGGGAGTCACTGGAGCGGGGACCGAGCTGCCCGGGCAGGGGGGACACTCACAGGCTGCACTGGGAATGGGGAAAAGGGACAAAGCCGGGCTCCGAGGGGGTGGCACTTACCCGGTGGCCGGAGAGGCGATGCCCGCGGTCGCATCCCACCTCCCAGCGCACCCGGCCGCTCCTGGATCCGGGGCTGGCAGGGGGGTCCCCTCCGGAGGAGGAGGAGGGCGGGAGGTGGCAGCGGCCGCCTTTGGGTCCGGGCGGGCTGGTTGGGACCTGGTTAATCAGGTTAGCGGAGCCCCGGCTCCTCCCATCCTGCCCCCACTCCGAGCCCATCCGTGCCCGGCAAAGCCCTTGGGTGATGAGGAAACGCTGCTTTACTCTCACCCCGCTGCACAAGCCAGTCCAGAGCCGAGACACTGAGAGGAAGGAGTGCCCTGGGCTGCGGGCAAAGCCCCCGGGCATCCAACATCCCTACAAGCAGCCTGAGGGCTACCAAGTGCCCGGAAAGGGCCAGTAAGTGTCCACACCCTGCTCTGGCAAGAGCCACGGGCATCCCTGAGGTGCAGACATCAACCTCTGGGAGCACCTCCACCTTCCCAGCTTCCAGGAAGGATCTGTTCCCCTTCCCGGCCCCAGCCCCAGCCTGGCAGCGGGAAGAGCAGCGGGAAGAGCAGCGGGAAGGGCAGCGGGTTCCTCACCATTCCCAGGATGAGCGCTCCGGGTCGGCTCCCACCCCGCTGGGAGGATGCCCGGGAGAAGGCTCTGCCTCCGGAGCAGCCGCCTTCTCCTGCATTAGCAGCAGCCAGAGGCTTTTCCATGTTCCCCCTCCTCCGCAATTAAGAGGCGAGGCCCCGCGCCGGCTCCTTTTCACCGGAGCTGAAAAGCAGCGGTTCAAATGCAGGGCGCCGGCCTGCAGGGAACGCCGGCCGCACATTAAACACCCCCCGGCTGCGGGAGGGGGGAATGGGGGGCAAGAAAAGCCTGGAACTTCACCCAGGGGTCGGGAGAGAACCGATCCCGGGAGTTTGGGAGGTCTCCGATGGGATCAGAGCCCACCAAGCCCGGCTGGGATGGGCACAAAGGGCAGCAGGGAGAGGACCAGGGTGGTTTTGCTCCACTTTCTGCTGGTTTGGTCCTGCCATGTCTGATGAAAATCAGAAATCTGGGAAGAGCTGATTTCCTTCCCCATCTGACTCCTCCAATTTATCAAACTACTGAGTTACTGCAAAGCTCCAGGAGAGGGGAGGGTGGCACAGGGGCAAGGCTGCAGCTCCAGCTGCAGGCACAGTCCTGGGCAGAGATGTTTGCAACCCACAGCTCCTTTTCCCTCTCCAGAAAACAAACTAATTGGTTTGTGTGGATTTTTTTTCCCCTGTTCAGCTACAAAGTCTTAGAGACAAGTCCTGAACCAGAGCCTGGCATATCTGATCTCTCAAGATCCCATTCCAAACACAGAGCATCCCATGGAGCCCAGGATTGCTCCCTGGCAGCACAAATCCAGTCAGGGCAGCACAAATCCCGCCTCCACCTCGAGCTATTTTACTGCCTGTCTCCAAAACTACCTGTTTGCTGCTGCTGGGTGAGAACAAACAGCCCTAAACCCACGAAGGCTGGAATTAGCCTGGCCTGGAGCAGTGCTTGTTGCTACAACAATGACAGAAAGTGATTGTCTTGCTGCAGCAGGGGTGGGAAACACAAACACCAGGCTGCTAAAATACCTGTGGTTAGTTCTGCGGGTACAGCACAGCTCCAGCTGCTCTGCTGACACCTGATAGGCACAAACACAGCGTCAAACACCCCTTCCTGTCCTCCCCAGGGCTGGTGAGCAAAGCAAAATCCTTTGTGGAGGTTTAAAAAGGCATTGTCCACCTCGAGGGGGCTGGTAATGGCCTGGAGCCCCTGTGGTGGGGGGCTTTGGTCACTGCTGGGTGAGCAGCGTTAGGGAGAGCCAGGAACAGGAACAGGAGCAGCCCAGGGGCTCAGCACCCCCTTTGCAGGGTCACATCCCCTCCAGGAGTTCTTGATTCCTGTCACAAGGCTCTGGGCTGTGACTTGCTGAGCATCACGTCAGGGAAAGGGGCCAAAGCCCACCCAAGAGCAGGAAGGAGGAAGAGGATGGGCTCAGGGGTGGGTGGGCATGGAGCCACATTCACTCCCTGGGGAAGATTGTCCTTCCAGAGCTGGCCAGCACCGGGCTGTCCCCTGCGGTGGCCACTGGCTGGGTTCCAGTCCTGGCTGTGCCCTTTGGGTGCTGGGCTGCTCCTCTCCCGGTGCTTCCCAACCCTCCTGCTCCATCCTGAAGCCCTGGTAAGGGGCTGAGGATGGAGGGCAGCCTCCCAAATTCCCCGCGGGGGAAGGGCAGGGAGAGCTGCTGCTTCCCAGGCGCCAGAGGAACCGCAGGGACAAGGGACGTGTTGTGCAAACACTGGCCACAAGAAAAGCTTTGGCTGGAGAGCCCGGGGCGGCTCTGCCGGCTCCCTTCAGGAGCTGCTCCTGCAAACACCAGCTGGGCTCCCCTTTCGGCAGGCAGGGGGAGGGAGCAGCTTTCTGGGTCACAGAGTGCCAGGGTCTGCTCACGCAGGTGACACGTCAGCCCCTGCTAACCCAGCAACGGGGCCACCTGTCCCCTCCTGCCCCCGTCACTTCTGGCCCAGCAGGGGAAGGGGCTGCTCCCAGCCCGGCTCTGGGGCTGCCCCAGAAAGGGCTGCAGGGTCCTGCCAGGGCCTTGCCAGAGCTGGAAGTGGCAACCGGTGCTGGGAGCAGAGGAGAAACTCCCTCCCGGAGATCCGGAGCCATCCGGGGCTGGCGAGCGGTGACCGGAGGGGATGCCAGGCGTGGGGAGGAGGAGGATGTCACGAGGAGGCGGCTGAAGATGCAGGCTCCGGGGAACTGGAGCAGCTCCAGCGTTCCCCGGGCTCTTGGCAGGACCGGCAGGAACCGCGTGGGCTGGAGGCGCCCCGGGAGCGAATCCACCGGGATGCGGCGGGGGTGGGAGCGAGGCGGGGGCGAGCACGTACCTGAGGCACAGAGCTCCTGCATCCAGAACAAAGCCCCTCTCTCCCGGCATGGATTCGGCCGGGAATTGGCTTAGGGACCTGGCCACGGCCGCCGCGCTTCCCGGCTCGCTGAGCTCCAGGTTAATCTGGGCCCAGCTTTCCCTTTTATCCCCTGCTGTTAAAACCTCGATAGAGTTTTTCAATTAGGTGCATCCTTTAAGCTCCAGGGTGCATTTCTAGGAAGGGCTGCGCCGTTTCCCCGGCTGTGCCTGGCTGTGCGCAGCGCGGGCCGTGCCTGGCACGGATCCTGCCCGCATCCCTGCAGCCGGAGCTGCCTGGAAGCGCCCAAGGAGTGACCCCTCACCCCCAGCCCACCTACCGGGTGTTTTTAAGAGCAGAATTCCCTGCTTCCCTCATCCCAGCTCCGGCAGGCTGGAAGTGCCACACGCAGGAGCGCTGTTCCCCCTGCCAGCCCCCCGTGTCCGTCCTCTCCGAATCCGGGAAAGCAAAAGGAAGGGATGCAGCTGGGGTGTACTTTCGGAGGAGAAGGCTGGGTGAAAATGTGGTCTAAAAGCGACAGTGAAAAAAAAATAAATAAAAGGGAAATCGATAAAGTCCTCAGCGGATCCTTGGGCACACAGAAAGCGCTGCCGGCTGCGGGAGGGCTGGGTCAGGGCGCTGGGGGAAGCGAGGAGGGGGTTGTGGTGGGATGTGTGGAGGTTTTGGTCCAGCTGGGAATAGCAGAGCCCGGGCAGGATGGGAGGGGAGCAGCCCAATAAGGACCAGCTCGTGTGGGTGCCCCGGCTGGGCTCCAGGATCTGAATTCCACCCCAACGAGAAGCAGAGCTCACAAATCGAGCACATTTCCCCTCGGGGCCATTTTCCAGGCTGCACTCAGCCGCAAGCCCACCCCGCTAAGAGCCTCCTCCATTAGCGTTATCCCGGCTCTCCCTGGCACTGCCCTCCTCCACCGGCATCTCCAGACGCCTCCCGGATCGCGGAGTGCAGCGATTAGGCCGGGAGCCAGCGAGCAGAGAGACCCGGCATTGCTTCCTGCATCTGTCACTGTCACCTCTGCTCTCCTGCCACTCGCACACGGGGTTTTTGGGGGCTGGGTGGGCTCTGCACATCTGTCTGCTGCTGGCTCCAGCTGTGCCAGCTGATCTCTGAACCGCTCACCTGCTCCCGCATCCACATCGGCTCCAGGAGCTGGAGCTGTTACATCTCTGCTCACTTTCCTCGGGGAGGGAACATCCCAGGAGCAGATGGGAAGAGGGAAAATGCCAGCAGCAGGCGGCTTCGCTTGCTGGATGGGGAAAAAGCATCCCCAAATCCTCACATGCACACACAGAGCGGTGAGCTCAGGAGAATGCAGGACCTGGCGTGCCCTGGGAACAGGGACCTCACCTGGGAGTGCCCCAGGAGCAGCTGATCGGGGATTCCGTGGCTCCTGTTGCCCATCTGCTTGTGGGGATGTTTGATGTTTGTCACTGATCTGAAAAATCGGGCTGAGTGGGGAAAAGAGAATCCCACAGGCTGGGGATGCTCACTTGGAGAGGAGAAGGCTCCAGGGAGAGCTCAGAGCCCTTCCAGGACCTGAAGGGGCTCCAGGAGAGCTGGAGAGGGACTGGGGACAAGGGATGGAGGGACAGGACACAGGGAATGGCTTCCACTGCCAGAGGGCAGGGATGGGTGGGATATTGGGAAGGAATTCCTGCCTGGGAGGGTGGGCAGGCCCTGGCACAGGTGCCCAGAGAAGCTGTGGCTGCTCCTGGATCCCTGGAATGCCCAAGGCCAGGCTGGACAGGGCTGGGAGCAGCCTGGGACAGTGGGAGGTATCCCTGCCATGGAATGAGACAATTTTAAGATCCCTTCCCACCCAAACCATTCAGGGATTCTTTTTTCCAAGTGCTTCAGGTTGAGTGGATGAGGTAAAAAGTTGGGAGTTAAAACATCTGGGCAGCCAAATCTCCAAATTTTGGTGGGTAGGGAGAAAGAAAGTTAATCCTCTAAGTCACTAATTGCTAACAAACCAAAAAAGAGTAGGACACACATTCCCAGTGCTGCCTTCCCAGCTCTCACAAGGGCTCCAGCAAGAGATGCTTTCCCCAAGATTTCCTCCCCTTGAAGTTTTAAAAGGAATTACCTTGAATTCCTGCGCTGAATCCAGCGGATCAGCCAGCCAGGAAAGCAGCATTTGCTCGGGGCACATCAGCAGGAAAGGGGAACACAGCCTTCCCTGAGCCCTGCAGCTTCCTCATTCTTTCAGGAGAGCCAGGGTGGCTGCCTGGATTTATGGAATTGCTGCTTTTGTCCAGCCTTCAATGCAAATAGGCCAGGGGAGATAAGATCTGCAGGTTTGGCCTCTTCCATTAAAGCCAGCCTGGGCTTCTGCTGGAGGCAAAAAAAACTCATTTGGAAGCAAAGGGAAGATTAAAAAAAGGGAGAAGACAAAGCACCAAAAGCTGCTCCCCTGCCAGCTCCGTGTCCCAGGTTAGACACAGAATATTCCAGCAGGTTAAACACTGAGGAAACAAACTCTGCCTAACAGGGGAGCAGGACTGGCCCGAATTTGCATATTTATGATCAAAGCTTGATTAGGAGATGCTGTTACAAAGAACAGGAGACACATTTCTGCGGCTCAGGAGATGAAGCAGCTCCTTTTGACAGCCCCACACGAGGAATCTGGCTGAGATAATGATCTGGCTCTGGAACAATGCCTTGGATTTCGCTGGGTGTTTGTACCCAGTCCTCTTCCTGCAGCCTGGGTGCTTTGCATTTTGCTCCCAGGAGATCTTTTTCTACAGATTCGAGTGGAGCAGCCACTGGAATGTGTTATCTCGCTGGTTTTGGGAAACAAATACATGTTTTCAGTCAACAAGTGAAAACATTTCCCTCTCCTGCAAGCCTGACTCAGCCTAGGGAAGGTTCTTGACTCCCAGCCAAGCTCTTTGGTAATCACACCTCACCCATGCACAGCAGGGAGATAAAAACCAAAGTGCCCAAAGCTTCCTCTCCTCCCTGACCTCACCTCACCTCACCTGGAGGGAACTCCACAGCCTGGGGGCATCCAGGGTCTAGTCCCTGCTGCAAATGGGATTTCAGCCTTACCCCATTCCTCTGCAAGACCAGGAGTAAAATTTGGGCTTATTGACTCAAAATCAGGAGGTTCTGACAATTCCATTTTGAAATAAGCCCAGGTTGGATGGGCTTGGAGCAACCTGGCCATGGGGAAGGTGTCCCTGCCCATGGAACGAGCTGATCTTTAAATCCCTTCCAACCCAAACTCTGTAGTTATTTTAACACTAAGATTTGAGACAGGCAGACACTTTGTGGGTACTTGTACCTTCCTTGTTACAACATTTCTGGGCAGGAAGAGCAGGAAATCGGGAGGAATTGCTGCAGGTTGAGGCTGTTTAACTCCAGTTGGGCAAACAATCACGAGGAGAGAGGCAACAAGGGATTACAGAGAGCTCTTCTAGGCTGGTATAAAGCTGCATTGTCCAGGAAACTTCTCCTTGGAAATAAATATTAATGGGAAAGGCAAGGCAAGCTGAACTAGGCTGTATCCAGGCTCCCTGGCTGTATGGACTTGGATCATGTGGAAAATGAGATCTGCTGATTAACCCCCTTCCCTCAAAATGCACAAAATTAATAATTTCACCACTGTAGACCCCAACTGCAGATTCAAACTCAGCAGCTTCCAGTCCTTTTTATAAATCATTTACTTTGGGTTTAACACATTCAGGCAGTAACTGTGCTTGCCAAGCCCAGGAGAGCAGGAATCACCAGACTATGTGGGAATACTGCTTTAAAACTCTCTGTCATGCTAAAGCACTGCAAAACAGGTGACACATGAGCATGGAACATCCTCAGCAGTTTGCATTTTACTGTGCCAAGAGAGTTACACATCCAACCCAGGCCAGAAGAAACCATTCACCTCCCATGTGATCTATTTGCCCTTAAAACCTCTCATCTGAGGACAGGACTGATTTTTTTTCTTTTTTTTTTTTGGAAAGGTATTTCCAGAAATCGTTAAAAAGTAACCTCTCTAAAGATTAGAAAAGCTGGAGTCAAAACTTTGGGATAGGAACAGTGGGGCCAAGCAGAAGCAGTTCTGGTTTCCAAGGAATAGCAACATTCACTACAAGTGGGATGGCGTCCACGAGGACAGCTGGAGGTGACAGCTGGCAGCTCTTCCAGGGAATGTCACCACAGACATTCCGTGGCTTTACGGACACAGCACCGCGCCCCTCCTCTTTAATCAGTCAGATTTCCACACCGAGTACTGAATATTAATTCTATTTACATTCAAAAATAGCGTTTTTCTCTCTTCAGTACAGAGTGGGAATGCCCATGGATGGGTGGGGAGGGTCCCTCCTAGCACAGGTGCAGCACGGCCTTGTTGATCTCTGGGTTTGTCCAGTCGTTGCGGATGTCGTCCAGGTGGTTGTCAAAATCCACCAGCGTCTCATAGGATTTGCTGTCCAGCAGGGACGCAGCAATCCTCTGGGCCTCGGTCCAGTCCTCACAGAAGTCACTGGGGTGGGAAAGAACCAGGAATCACCACAAAGATCTCTGAGAAATGAAGCCCCAAAGCAGCCAAAGCTCTGCCCAAACCCCGTGGCATTCCCGGCTCACTCACACGTGCGGGTCCTTGCACCTCCACTTGTTCTCGTGCAGCTCATACACGTGGATGGCAGGCTCCACACACTCCATGGTGAACTTGGTGTTGTCAACCTGGGGTGAAATTCAGAAATTCAGAAACATCACTCAGGCTGCTCCTCACTGTCCCAAGAGATGAAATAAACCCGAAAGCAGTTTGGGAAAAAAAAGGCGTTTTACACTCATCCGCTGTTTTACCACCAAACTGACAAATTTAAGCTGCCAATGTCATTTGTCACAGAAAGCCCTGTTCGTGACATTAACTGTAAGAATTTAAGTTGCATGAGGAAGGCTGGAGCCAGAAATTGCTGTCTGAACACGTAGAGAAAGCCTCCAGTTCCTCTGATGTGGCAGAGAGCTCACCACAGCGTCTCTGTGGATTTACTTTGTACCTCACTGCTCGCTGTGTCTCCTCCCCAGAGCATTTTGGAGGGGAAGAGAAACTGAATTCCTCATGAAAGGAACCAGAGAAGAGCATTTCCCTGGTCCAGCAGCAGGGCCAGAACAGACAGGGGGTGAGGGGAAGGAAGTTCCTCACCATGATGAGCGCGGTGTCCGTGAAACCCTCGGCGATCCGGGACGCCACTTTCTCTGCAACCTGGTTTGGGCTGGAGCAGAAAAAGGAACTGAGTGAGGGCAGCCACGAGTTTCAGCTGAAAGCAGCAGGAAATGAGCTCAGAGAGATGTGAGAGTGACTCTGGGTGCTTGCAAACAGGAACAAGATAAAGGGGCTGATGCCACAGCTGATACAGGCTCTGCAGCACCCGAGCTGCAGCTCAGCTGGGTTTAGGAATGGCTTTGGCATCATGTGGAATCAACATTTTGTGGCCTCCTATCTTCTTCCCCAAAACCAGACTCTCACCTGGCAGGCATTTAAAAAAGACACTGAGTTTTGTCCCCAGTCTGCACTGAAAACTTGTCCAAAATCACCTTTACCACGTTTCAAAGGAGACAATCTCTATGTGGTGCCAAGGACAATCTCTGTGTGCTGCCAGTTATCTCCAGAAATCAAACTAAAGCTCTGAAAGACCATCAAGGCTGTGATATTCTTTCAAACTTCAAAGAGAACAAACTGTAGATTCTCCTAAAAAATGTGTCCAGTAGATTTATAAGGAAAAGACAAACAATGCTTTTACTGCTGTTAGATACTTTAGAAGTCACAAGTGTTAAAAAACAAAACTGAGCCTGAATATACATTAATAAATAACTGGAATCAGTTCATCATGGAATGGTTTGGGTTGGGAGAGACCTTAAAGATCCTCTCATTCCATCCCCTGCCATAGGTGGGACACCTTCCACTATCCCAGGTTGCTCCAAGCCCCATCCAACCTTGGATGCTTCCAGGGATAGGGCATAACACTTTAAACAAGTTGCTCTTATTCTAATTAGTCCCAATCCTGGATTTGTCCAATAGATAGAGGGGAAAACATGGAATGCACAGATCTAAAATGAAACTGGGGCTCCATAGGAAGGTCCATTATTGTTTAGTGAGTAATCTGAGTCAGCCAGCAGGGAAAAAAATAATCCTGAGCAAAATAAGTGATAAATAAAAGATATATAAAAGATAAATATCACTGCCTGACTGACACCATCTTCCACTTCTTTAGCATGTAAAAAACTGCTTTGAAAAAAACCCAGTGATGGTTACAAAATTCGGAAACAATCAGGTCTCTCCTGGCTTTCCATAAGATCCTGGGAGCTGCCAGACTTCCCCAGATCCATACTGCACGAGCAAACACGCTGCAGATTTTGGCTTTTTCCCTGACAACTGCAACTCAAGGAGCTGGCACTGGTTCAAAGAGTGGCCTTTTACAGCAGGCACGGGAGGAGAGCAGGGATCCTGCAGAGCCCGGGCTGGCTGCACCTGACCCAAGGCCGCATCCCGCAGCCCCACGGAGACAATGTGGGAGCAGCTGAGAGTTGTCAGGGAGAATCACACACGCCTGATTTATGGGGATGATTGCTGCTGGCAGAGTCCAAGGTACGAGCTGAAAGAGCAAACAGAAGGAAATATTGGCCCAACACACCTGGCATCTTTCACGCGTTCGTTCGCCTGGTAGTATCCAGCTATCACGTAGCTGTTCTCCTTGCACCAGGAATCAATCTGGAAAGCAATGGGAACAATAAATCCTAGGGGGAAAAAACTCCTCAGAAAAACCCCAAACAACCCAGTCTCAGGATTGCTTTTTCCTGAGATTCCCCTCGGGGTTTCTGTTCCCCCAGGCAGTGGGGTCTCCCCCAGGGTTGCTGTTCCCTGGGGATTTCCTCGGGGTTGCTGTTCCCCGGGGTAATCAGGTTTTCAGTCTTCTCTTTGCCCTGAGTGTTTCACACCAGAGCCAGAGCAGACAGGCTGAGTCCAGCAGTGTTATCAGGGCTGTTTATTCTAAATTATCTCTCAGTTCTTGTCCAGCTCTGCAGGGCGTCCCCAGCAGAGCAGGACACGCGGGGACTGGGCGGGTCAGAGATCCCCAAACCTTCAGTGCGGGATCTCCGACCCAACCACTGCCCAAGATGGATTTTTTATTTACAGAATTTTACCAATGCCTACTACCTACACTAACATGTCATTTCTACTCTAAACCAATCTCTAAAGCCCAACTCAGGAAAAGATGGGGGACGAGAGCAAGAACAAGGAGCACAGGGGCTACTCCCCAATTCCTCCATCTTGTCTCTTCACCCCCATATACTAAGAATCCTAATTTCTATATTTATATTCTATAACAAACTAGCTACTATTTATTTTTAAATTCTCTCAGCTTGTGATTCTTCATACACTGTGGGCATTCACTGCCATGGCAGGGATCAGAGGCAGTGTCCTCCTGGGCTCTGTGTGAGGCTCTGACCCCCCTGGACAGATCCCAGACCCCCTGTCTGGTCTCCAAACCCTCCAGGGCTGCCAGAGGGGTGTCCTGGATTCTGACAACCCAGGATGAAGGAAATCTCATGGCTGCCCTGTAAATAAACCAGTGTTGCTCAATCTCTGCCACGGGGTTCTTGAAATAAATCCATATTTCTGTCTGGTTCTGGGCGTGCTCACAGTTGGGCTGATTCAGCTGGGATGGAGAAACCCAGCAGAGCATTTGGAGAAGGATGGGAAGCATCAACCAAATGGAGCAAAAGAGCAAGGAGCTGTCTCAGTCAAAGCCTGGCCTAAATCTGAGTGACAGGACAATTAAACCCAGCCTGGAGAGGATTTGGGTCTCACCCACCAAGGGCTGGGATAATTTCCTTTTAGAAAATGTTGCCCTCGTGGATGTGTGGCTGCCCTGCCCTTGCAGAAAGGTTTTATTTCTAATGTCACATTTCTAGGAAAAAATACAACTATTTGGGGCCTTCATTAGAAGAAAAAAAAGCTTGAGGTGAAAGGCAAATGTGAGGCAGAAATTTGTCCTATTTAGCAGCTTTTCAACTGAGATAAAATCATTTTCCTTTGGGATTTCTTCCTTATTTGACATTTCTATGTAAATGCTTAAACATGTATTTTTAGCAGATAATTTTGATTGACACAAGTAGAAAACTTAGGCCATTTTGTGGGTTGTTGTTTTTTAATTAAATGAGTTTAAACACTGCTGTTCTTGCTGCTTTAAACTGGACCCGAATTCCTCCTGCTGAGTCTGACTTTGAAAATATCTATATATATGATATCTATATATATGATATCTATATATATATGATGTTTTTCCTTAGAATTGAGGGTATCAAGTCAGCAAAACACAAAAGCAGAGGAGGAGGGAGCAGCTCGAATTTTCCTTTGCAGTCCCTAGAGAGCACGGCCTCAAAAAACCTTCCCCAGCTCTATTAAAAAGGACTCCAAAAATACATCTGGTGCTGACCTGTCGCATCCTGGGAGTCAAATCAATCTCATTTTCAGCAATAATTATTGTATTAGGCTGCAGAACCAACCAAACAAAACAGCCATGTGAATAATCCAAGGAATGACACAGATTTAAGTGATTAAAAAAAAAAACAAACAAGCTGTGCAGCCCTGCAAGAGCTTCTGTTTCAATTCCAAACCCATTTTGAGGGCTTAGGACTCTGGTTTTAATTGTCAGTGGTTTGAAAGCCTGGCATTAGAGCCAGCAGCCCAGACAGTAAAATAATAGTAATAATTATTAAAAAAACCCCCTCCATCCATTTAAAAATTAAAAACCGCCGTCCTAAATCCATTTTTTGTTCTGTACCAAAAATTGTCTTGAAAAGAAAGAAGAGAATGATTTTAAGTTCTCACTTTCCTAACTGGTAATTAAAAATTGCTTCTGCATAAAACAAAGGGGGAAAAAAAATCTCATTTTGGAAGGAAGCTGTTTCCAGCTGTAATTTCCAATCCCAGCACTGTCCCCACAGGTGTCCTACAGCAATTAGCTCCTATTAGAAATATTTTTAATATCTGAAATGTTTTTAGTCATGTCCAGCTGTGCCAAGCAAGAATCCAATGTGGCTTTGCTTTGCTGCAGTGACCAGGGCTGGAAAACCATGGAAGGAGGAGGAGGAGGAGGAAAATGGGAAGGAAAAGAAGGAGGAAAAGGGGGAGGAGGAAGAGGAAAAGGAAAAGAAGGAGGAGGAGTAAAAGGAGGANTCAAGCAAGGAAGCCTGAGTTTGTTTTGAAAACTGGAGACTGAAGTAGAACAGATAGCTAGAAAAAGGAGGAGGAGGAGGAAAAGGAGAAGAAAGAGGAAAAGGAGGAGGAGGAGAAAAAGGAGAAGAAGGAGGAAAAGGAGGAGGAAAAGGCAAAGGAGGAGGGAAAGGAGGAAGAGGAGGAAAAGGAAAAGGAGAAGGAGGAAAAGCAGAAGGAGGAGGAGGAAAAGGAGGAAAAGGAGGAGAAGGAGGAAAAGGAGCAAAAGGAGGAGGAGGAGGAGGAGGAGCAAAAGGAGGAGGAGCTGAGGGCTGCTCCAGGAGAGGGAAGTGCTCCTTGGTTTCTCCTTTTTGGAGCTGTGGTTGTAAAACCACATCAATTAGCTGAGAAATTCAGAGGCTCGAGTGCAACTTAATTCACTTTTTCTTAATGACTCCGGCTTGGAAAAAGATTTCAAAGGGCAAATTAAGCATGGGAGGTTCTGCTCTGCCCTCTGGAGCTACGAATCTCAGGAAATCTGAGAATCCTGGAATATCCTGAGCTGGGAGGGACCCTCAAGGATCCTCACTCCACCCCACAGTCCCTGCACACCCCAAAATCCTCCCCTTGCCTGGGGGTGCTGTCCAAACGCTCCTGGAGCTCTGGAACCCTTGGGAATGTGAGCATTCCCTGGGGAATTCAGTGCCTGCTCACCCTCTGGAGGTGTTTGTTAGGGTTTTTTTGATTCCTTGTACCCCCGTAAGTTTTAGGAGGTGAAGCCTCAAAGTTTGGAAGTCCCTCCTCGATTTCCAGATCAAATCTGGAGGTTTTTGCCCCCATCCCATCCTGGGGTGGCTCAGGGCTGGGAAGAGGAGGTGAAACTGTGGGGATGGTTCTAAAAACTCCCACAGGGCCAAGAATCAGCAACAACTGAGCCTGGAAAGAACCAGGTCCAAAGTGAGATATTTTTTTCCCCCTTTGTTTTATGCAGAAGCAATTTTTAATTACCAGTTAGGAAAGTGAGAACTTAAAATCATTCTCTTCTTTCTTTTCAAGACAATTTTTGGTGCAGAACAAGAAATGGATTTAGGACGGTGGGTTTTAATTTTAAATGGATGGAGGGGTTTCCAGCTGTGGAATCCCTCAGAAATGAGCCTGCTTTGCCACAAAAACTGGAATTTAAGCACCCTGATCCCTTTGATTTGTCCTGGATCCCCACACCAGGTTGGACTGAAGATGTGGAGTCACCTCCTTTCACCCTTTCCATGAGAAACCCCAATTTTCACAGCTGCTCTGACAGGACTGACACTTTTGCCTTTGTTTAAACCCAGAACAGCAGCAAAAGGCCCCAAATTGTACAATTCTGTGTTTTAAAGGATCACAGCAGTGGCAGTGAACCCCACAGAGCTGCAGCAAATCCTAATTATTGTGGGAAACACCATCAGCTTCCAATCTTTATCCTTTTGTACCAAAAACTGAGAGTAAAGAAGTAAAGAAGTAAATAAGTAAATAAATAAATAAGTAAATAAGAAAATAAGAAAATAAGTAAAATAAATAAATAAGTAAAATCCTGCCACTGCTTTGGCTCCAGGATGATTTTCTTCCTGCAGATGTTGCAAGAAACAGGATTTATTTCCTAATAATCTGATCCTGCTGCAAGATCTCCACTCAAAAGCTGCACTGAAGCCTAAAGTTTACCAAAATGCACTGCCACAAACATTTAATCCTGATTTAATGAAAACACACAGCTCTCTGCTACTCCTACACTGCTGTAAATAGATTTAAAATGATAAATTTTGTGTGTTTTGTGGTAAAAGTGACTCAGGCTCAGCTCCTGTCCCTGTGCCTCTGGCTGGAGTTCATCAGTTCCAGGCTCCACAATGTTCCCATGGCATTGTCTCAGCTGAAGAAAAATGCAATTTATTTACGAGTAACTGGAATTTCCAAACTCCAAATTGGAGTTTCCAAATAAAATCTTTATTGGGATGAAAAAGAGTGAGGGAAATGCTAAAGGCGAATCTGGAAGAATCAGAAATTTGTTCTTTTTTCTGCTGTCAAAAAGGGATGGATCTTCTTTTGCTCACAATCCTAAAATCATGGGATCATGGAGTGGTTTGGGTTGGAGTGGATGCTAAAAATCATCCCAATCCACCTTCCACCATCCCAGGCTGCTCCCAGCTCCATCCAGCCTGGCCTTGGACATTCCAGGGATCCAGGGCAGCCACAGCTGGTCTGGGACCTGTGCCAAGGCAGGGAGGAATTCCTTCCCAAAATCCCATTAAATCCACTCTCTGGCAGTGGGAACCATTCCCTGTGTCCTGTCCCTCCAGCCCTTGTCCCCAGTCCCTCTCCAGCTCTCCTGGAACCCCTGGAAAGGGCTCGGAGCTCTCCCTGCATCCTCTTCTGTCCCTGTGAGCATCCCCAGCTCTCCCAGCCTTTCCCAACCTCTGGAGCAGCTCCGGGACCTCGCACCGCCCCCAACACCTCCCTCCACC
>VXBR01008605.1:21561-48392 GCA_013400215.1 Cisticola juncidis
CAGGGAACAACAACCCTGGGGGAGTCCCCACTGCCTCGGGGAACAGAAACCCCGAGGAGAATCTCAGGGAACAACGACCCCGAGAGATGAATGAAGTTGGAAAGGAGCACAGTGGGTCACTGGTGCCACTCCAGAGCACAGGGCAATGTCCAGGTGGCTCTGGAATGTCCCCAGGGAGGAGCCTCCAGCCGCTCTCTGGTCCCTGCCCAGGGCAGAAGTTCTGCCCCACGTCCAGGGGGAATTCCTGGGCTCAGTCCTTGCCCTTTGCCCTGGTGCCACTGCTGGGCCCTGGCACAGAGCCTGCCCCGTCCTTTGGAGCTCCCTTTGGGGATGGATCCCCAGGGATGGGGTCCCCCAGCCCTGTCCCCTCTCCCGGGCACCTGGAGATGCTCCAGGTCCCTCAGCACCTTGGTGGCCTTGGCAGCACTGCGGGAACACTTGGACTCGATGATCTTTGAGGGATTTTCCAAGATTATGATTCCATTTCACATCACAGTTCCAGATCTCTTAAAAACTTTAATTTTTTTCTGCTTGGTTCCAATAACTTGAAGGCAACTCCAGATAAATCCTCACGATTTTTGGGTTTTGATTTTTGTACAATCACTCACTGGGCACATCCCTTGTCCCTCCTCACCCCAGGGTCAGGCCAGGCTGGCATCTCCCCTTGCTGAGGGCACAGCCCTGAGTGCCATGAACCATTTATCTCTGGAATTACAATTTCCCCATCACATGAACACATCCCCCATTAGGGAAGGCCTGCATGAGGGAAGAGAGGAAATTTGAAATCACTTCCACACTCATTAAACAGACAAAGGAAATGCCATTTGTTCCATTTGTTCCATTTATTCCATTTGTTCCCACATTCCTCAGCTGAGGTGCAGTGGATGCAGGGCTTGGAGGGAGCTCATCCAATAACTCCTGATGACAATTAAGTCAAACACAACCGTGATCAGTGCAATTAAAATCCCCAAAGAGGAGCACAGATGTACTCGAGGCCCCAAATGGCTTACAGGATTTTTTGATATTATGTAAAAATCCAGCTACTGAGCAGCGAGGCTTTGGTATTATATTATTAAGTAATTAGGATGAGATATGAAAACACTAATGAGATCTGTGCTGAGGATTTGCTGCACCCAATGTTTCGAGGAAAAAGAATCAGCCTGGCTTTCTCCAGCACACTTGGAACAACCTCCTGCAGGCAGCTGCATGAGTTTGATGTGGAGAAAACACAGAAAAATCTGGTTTCAACAACTTCTCTGCCTTTGTGGGGGCTGCAAGGCTCAAAAGACTGGCAAGGGAAGTGGGAGAATTTGGGAAATTGAATTTAAATGCAGGCCCTGGTGTGCACATTGATGTGGGGAACTGCAAACACCACTTGGATCATGGAACATCATCCCTGTGCTCCCTGCTTTAGGAAATCCCACAAATGTGGAATATTAATGAATATTAATGGCTATAGAGGGTGTCCAATCTCTGGTGTTTAACCAAATGAATTTTGGGGAGGAGGCTTCACTGAGCCCATTAATGCCATCCTGGTCCCCACTGGAGACACAAAACCCAAAAACAGCACCAGATATTTGCTGAAATTCTGAACCTGCTGATGGAAAGAGACCAATTTTGTCATAATGACAAAAAGGCATCATAATTTTAGAGAGAAGGAGCATCACACAAGAAAAGCTGTGTCAAAGCAACAGTCCTGGCACTCCTGAGAAGTCCCAGCACTCCAAAATGCTCTGGGAAACTGAGGCAGAGAAATGTCTCCCATTTTGCCCAAAATCCCATTTTCTGGTGACAGTTGGAAAGAACAGAACCTTTCCAAGGCACCTTTCCCTCCTGCTGCAGCCAACCCAAATCCTCCAGGAACCAACTCTGATCACTCTGGGATGTGCAACTCCACCAAATTTATAAAAAATAACCTTTGAGGCTTTGAATAACTCCAATGGATCCCAAAGCCCTTTGGGGAAGGATGTGGATTCACCCAGGCCATGTCCCAAAGGCAGCTGGATCACCCCAGGGAGCCCCCACTCCTCACATTTTCATTATCCAGCTGCAGAGGGACTCAGGGCCACTTTGAGAGGAAGGTTCAGTTTTCTCAGGGCTGGGTGGTCCATTCCAAAATTTTTCAATTAATGCATCCAAGTTCACACCTCTCAGGCCAGTTAAATTGGAATAATCACCAAAATGAGCTCGTTTAAAGATGGATTTAACATGCACAAGTCCTTCTATGACTTCACCTGATGGGTTTTTGAACAGAATTTAAATTGTGAGGCTGCCATCCCAAACCATCATTGGAATGGGCAATTCTATTCAAGCTTCTAAACCAGCAAAAATCCTGGAGATAAGAGATTTAAAAACTCATGGACAAGAGGATTTAAAGCTCTGGTGCTTTTATTAAGAAAAAAAGAAGTTTTCCCTGTGAGGGTGGTGAGGCCCTGGCACAGGGTGCCCAGAGAATTCCTGGGCTGCCCCTGGATTCCTGGAATGTCCCAGGCCAGGCTGGATGGGGCTTGGAGCACCCTGGGACAGTGGGAGGTGTCCCTGGCCATGGCAGGGGTGGCACTGGATGATTTTAAGGTCCTTTCCAACCCAAACCAGTCTCTGATCTCAGGATTCTCACAGATTCTCTTTTCTCCATCTCCAGCCTCCATAAAAACCCCCTGTTCCCTGCCCATCTCCTCACATTGTTACTGCATCCAAAACCTTTTTCTAGGAAACTCTCCTCACCTGGAAAACATCCACATTTCTGTGTTCTGGCAAGAAAATACTCTAACACTGTCCATGATCCATGAAACAAAATCTCCAACAGCAATTGATGCACTTGGCCCACAGAGCCCTTGAGAAAAGCTCAGCTTTTGTATTTTCCCACCCCTAAATCACCTCCCTTCATTGATTCCAGTTCCATCTTCATCCTGCAGAGGAGAATCACCTCCTCAGCACACATTTATCTCCTTACAAAAGGCAGGGGATAATGGATCTGTAAAAGCTGTTTCCTTTTTTTTTATTATTTTTGGCAATAATTTCTGAGCTATGATACACGAATGGAAACACAGGAGAGCGACAGCTCCAATTCCTGTGTGTGTAAAACGGATTACAACCAACATTAAATCAAATGTGTGGCATTTTAATCCTTTAATTAGGTAAAAATTACTTTCTCCTCGACAGTTCTTCCTTATTAGGAAAAACTCAAGACATCTACAGATCCTCCAACTGTTATTCCAGCTCGAAGCCACAGAAGTCTTTGGAGCATCTGGTGTGTTTTGTGCTGGTTCTCTTTGAATTGAGTGATTTATCGTCACCTAACCCCAGCCTCTGATGAGATTATGCTGCCAATTTGTGCCTCTTTTTCAGAGAGAGGGTTCTGCAAGCCGGGCTTTGGGCTGAGCGTGGTGAATCTCAATTAAAGGCTGACCTTTACAAGAAGAGGGAAATGTTAATTCATGCTCACCTAAACGGCTTCAGCCCTCCTTGAAAGCAGAATTTGCTAAGGCTGCCCCCTCCTCTGCTGCTGTAAAGTTCCATTTCAATGTTATTAAGATAAAAAACCCCTCTTGGCTGTGAGGGAAAAACCCCAAATGCTAATACAGCTGTCTGGGGTGCATTTGTTATGCTCCTTGAAAAACAAAAATCCCTTTTGAAGGGATTTCAGACACAGATTAGAGGCAGCAGAGTGACAGGGACAGAGATTAAACACTTTTTTCACCCCTGAACAGCTCCAAGAGCAGCTCCCTCCATGCTCACCCTGAAGGTTTCTGTTGGAATTTGCCATCCCCTGTGATGTGGAATTACTTCCTGGAGATCTCATCTTGAAAGGTAAAAAAATTTGCAGAAGAGGCAGGAAAGCGGCTCAGTCCCCACAGATAATTGCATTGGGCTGTTTTTTAAATTAGGATTATACACTGCATTAAATAGGGGAAAGAAAAGGAATGTTTCAGCAATGTATTTATCAAGGTCTTGCTAAGCAAGCTGGGGAAAACAAAGAGATTTGACCTGCAAAAATGATGGATGTGGAGAAACTTCAATATGAAAAGAAGAACTTGATGAAAAATTCAAATGTCAGCAAGATTTCAATAGAAAACATAAACATCCATGAGCATCTCAGGACTCTATCTAAAAGGCCAGAAGAAACAAAAGAAAAAAAATAAAATACAGTGACAATGTAACACTCCAGAAAGAAGATGGAATCATAGAATATCCTCAGCTGGAAGGATCAGAGTCCAAATATATAAATGAAAATTCATATATAATGAAAATTAATCCCTTCCCAACACTATGTATAAAGGAAATGTTTTGCAGTTTTGGCCAGTCTGGTGAGTGAAGACCCCAAAAAATCAGGATTAACTCATCAGCTTCCACCAGGTTGAATTCTGAATTCTGATCCTGATCTGCACTCCCATGGATATTTTATTCCTCATTTCACAACCTCACTCTGTGGTGTTTAAATAAATGGTTCACTACTGACACTTAGGCAAAAGCACAAATTCCAAAAGCCTGATCCTCCTGGAAAAAACTCTGGTAACTGATATAAAACAGGAATTACAGTTCACAGGCATAAACATTCCCCACCTGTCCTGTTCTAATCTGCATAATACAAGATAATTCCACATTGTCTCTGTAAATTCCCCACAAAGCCCTCAAATGCTTCAGTAATCCAGATTTAAAGCTGGAAAGGAGCTGTAAATAATAAAATGCCTTGAAAATCAGGGATTGCTTTGCAAACAAGACACTGGGACACAGCAAGTCCCAGCTGAAAAAACCCAACCAGTCCTGGCTGGAGCAGCTTCCAGGATGAGTGAGAATGGAGCATTTCTAGGATATTTTTAGGATATTTCATTAAAAAATGGTTGTGTTTCCTCACATCAACAGGGGAGAGAAGTGTGGCAGAAATGGGAGTTGTGAGGATGGAGAATCCAGGCTGCTGACAAAATTCAAAGATTCCAGCATTGATTTTCCACCTCTGAGAAGCTCCTTTCCATCACCTTCATGCCCCTATTTTTGGTTTTCCTGTTCCAAAAGGACCTTGTGGCACCTCAGGGTTTGAGCTCTGAAGTGAGAACGGTGTAAAGTTAAATTAAGGTTAAAAAATTAAAATAAAATAAAAATTAAAGATGAAAGGAAGAGGAGCCTGAGGTCAGGAGTGATGTGGGG
Source organism: Cisticola juncidis (assembly GCA_013400215.1). Lineage (NCBI taxonomy): Eukaryota > Metazoa > Chordata > Aves > Passeriformes > Cisticolidae > Cisticola > Cisticola juncidis. The sequence goes on from VXBR01008605.1 coordinate 26,707, forward strand.
AGGCTCAGAGAAGCTGTGGATCCCTGGATGTGTCCAAGGTGGGTTAGATGAGGCTTGGAGCAGCCTGGGCTGGTGGAAGGTGGGAATGGGGTGGGAATGGGGTGGAAATGGGGTGGAAATGGGGTGGAAATGGGGTGGAAATGGGTTGGAAATGGGGTGGAAATGGGGTGGAAATGGGGTGGAAATGGGGTGGAAATGGGGTGGCACTGGGGGATCTTTGAGCTCCTCTACAACCCAAACCATTCCACAGTGATGCTCTCAGTGCTCACTGGCACCCTCTGAACTGACACCAAATATCCCTGACACCAAAATTCCTCCTCCTGCTTTACCTTGCTCAAAACCCCTGACAAAAAGCAGAGATTTCACAGCCCAAGCCTGACTTTCAACACCTCCCCTCTCCCTGAGAAGTGACAAGAATTAAGTGGGAAATTCAACCCCCCCCAAATTCTCCAGGATTAACAGAGATGCCCTGATCCTTTTTCACAGACTCCACTGCTGGCTGAGGTCAGGCTTTAACAAGCAGCAATAAACACGTTCAGACACCTGGAAGGGATCAAAACCATTGTTGAAAAAAGAAAAAATAAACCCACATGGATGGGAAAAGGAGGGCTGACCCCACCCAGCAATGGGAACTGTTGGTGTAGATGAAATGTGCTCTCCCCAACACCACTGACAAAGCAAAGGGACCCTCCTGCCTCCTTTTTTTAGGTATCTCCCTCTGAATTGTTGCAGCTTTAATGCCAATCTCTGAGGAAAAATCAAGAAACAAACGATTTTCTTACACATAATCCTCCTTTTGCTGTCAAGGGCTTGACCCCAGTTTGATAATCTCATTTCCTGAGAATCACAACGCTGGAAATTTAAAGCTTCCTAGAGTGTTAATTGTGGCCCTGCTCCATTGCTAATCAAAAAATTGGATGTTTTGCATGAAAATGCTGCTCTAATTAATTCTCAGTCATAAAGCAGCCTGGTTTTAATAACCCCTCCTTGATTGGGCAGCCTTTGGAGAGGCCGTGCCTCTAATCCGCCACACCGGGACAACACACGAAATCAGGAGGGGCTGGGGGAGCTGAGTGCTCCAGGGCTGGAAAATCCTGCAAATCCCTGCCCTCCCCTCTCCCCCAGCCCTGCCCAGGTCTCAGGGCTGCTGTTCCCTGAGATTCTCCTCGGGGTTGCTGTTCCCTGAGCTCTGTGGGGTTTTTGAGCTTTTCTTGCCCAAAAGGTCTCACACCAGAGCCAGAGCAGACAGGCTGAGTCCCCAGTCTGTGTTTCCAAGGNAAGGATTGGAGCAGCCTGGGATGTGTCCTCCTGGGCTCTGTGTGAGGCTCTGAGCCCCTTGGACAGACCCCAGACCCCCTGTCCTGTCCCCAAACCCTCCAGGGTGGCCACAGGGATGTCCTGGACTCACACCCAGGCTCAAAGGCAGCTGTGATCCTGCTCATCATGAGGAGACAAAAGCAGTGAGTGACGGGAAATTCGGGATTTCACACCAACTCCCCCTCCTTGGCTGCTTTTTTTTTTGGTTTATTCCCCCTTCCCCCTTCAGGAATCTTTTTAACCAGCACAGGCCACTTGTCACAACATCTCCTTTGAGCTGAATGAATCCTGCTGCCTCCTCCCTTTTGGAGTCCGGGACATCCCTGTGGCCACCCTGGAGGGTTTGGGGACAGGACAGGGGGTCTGGGGTCTGTCCAAGGGGCTCAGAGCCTCACACAGAGCCCAGGAGGACACATCCCAGGCTGCTCCAATCCTTCCCTGGACATTGCAGGGATCCAGGGATTCCCTGGCAATTCCCTTCCAGGCAGGAATTCCTGCCCAAGATCCCACCCAGCCCTGCCCTCTGGCAGTGGGAGCCATTCCCTGTGTCCTGTCCCTCTGTCCCTTGTCCCCAGTCCCTCTGCAGCTCTCCTGGAGCCCCTGGAATGTGCTGGGAGCTCTCCCTGGAGCCTTCCCTTCTCCAGGTGAGCACCCCCAGGCTGTACCAGTCCAGAAGGAAATATTTCACTTATATTCTTGTCCCCACCTCCTTTTTTTTTAACAGTTATCACAGAACTTGTGTGGCAGCTTCAAGGGAAAAACACAAGGCCAAAGCCTTTCTCCTGCAATGAGACAGAAGAATTCCAGCTCCAAATCAGGTCCTTTTCTCCCACTGAGGGATAATGTGAGCCTCATGCTCTGCACTATTTCAGTCCAAATCAAAGGGGTTAATGACAAAGCATCACTCTGATCTTCACACATTTTTTAAGGCTATTTAAATTAAATTCTCATTTCAAAAAAGTTAGCGTGAGCTAAACTTTTTATAAATTCCTTTCTTTTCATGCATATGTTTCTTTGAAGATCTTTTCAGGAAAAAAGATTCCTTAACAAGTCACCCTCCTCCTGCTGCCACTGAAAAATCATCCCTGTGGATAAGGCAATGTTGGGAACAGAAACTGTGCAGTGTTCACAGAAGACAGAGTGTCACATGCCTGCTTTCCACTAACCTGATTGAACAATTAAATTGTATTTCTCTTTAAAAGGGATAAAAAAAAAATATATATATATTAAAAAAAAAAATCCAAATGCAGATCTTGCTGTGGTCTGGGATTCTGGAAGATTAATGAGCAACCTAAAAGGGAACAGCAGCTCATAATAGACACAGAGTACTGCATTTTTAACGTGGACTTCAAAGGGAAACTTTTCTTGATGGTTCAGCTGCAAAGAATCTCAGCAAAGTCACCTCATCTATTGTCCCCACACTGAATTTTTGTCACCTATTGCATCATGGCCAGGCTCTTCCAATTGAGCTGCAGAGGGCAGCAGGATCTTGGCCCTAATTCCTGTTTTGTCCTTTAATTCTTTGGCAGCTCCTGGGCTTTGTTTTCCCCCTGGGCAGCCTGGGCAGCTCTGCTGCATCCTCCTCTCCTGGAAATGCTCCCAATGTCCTGCTCATCCCAAATGCTGCCCCAGGATTTGTCTGGGAATTGCTTTTCCATGAAATCTGCCTCTGAACGAGCTCCAAATGCAGGACAGGAGCTCCTTAAAACCCTCAGTAACCACAAAAATCCCCAAATCTCAGCCACAAGGATGTGGAGAGAGTCAATTCCCTTCTCTGCTTGATTTTAAAGCCATGAGGACAACTGGGAATGACAGAAGGCAACAGGACTCATACCAAAGGGACAGCAAATTCTGGAGCAAGTGCTGCAGGCCCTTAAAAAGCTCAAAAATCTCAACAGCAGCAAAAGCCCCCAAAAACCTCAAAATTCTTGGCTTAGAGCCCACATTTATCCCACACAGTTTGCAAAAGAGAGCTCCTCACTATGGAGAAGTGACCATTTAAATCCTCCTGGAATAAAACCTGATAATGGGATGGAACAGTTCAGCCACATCCCACTGGCCCTGGGGACATCTCCTGGACAAGTGACACCTTTGAAGGTGAGAACCTGAATCCCAAAAGGCTGAGAGTTGTGAGCTCAGCACCTCCCAGGTGTGGAAGAGGTGAAATCCCAATTTATTCCATTCCCACAGGGAATGTGGGATCAGGGGTGGGCAGCTGTCAGCAGGAGCTCAGGTTCCTCCTTCTCAGTCCACCCAAAATAATCTCAGAATTTACAGATTATTAACAGAACCATTAACAGAATTAACCATTACAGCCCTGATCATCATCACCTCTCTGCAAGTGAATCAATTTCTGCCTCTCCAGGCTTTTTTTTTCACACCCTTGTGGATTTAAGTTGTCACTGAGGACAGGTTATGAAAGGAGGAAGGGACCACAAAGGCATCCAAAAATTCTCTTACAAATGATAAAATATTCTCAACTAAAAGCCAGCTGGAAATTATCATGGATGAGAATTCCAGGAGAAATTCTGCCCTTGGTCATCACTGTAATATTTGAAGAGCATAAATTATTTTCTTGTTATGATCAGCCCAGGAAGAAACTGGAGTAAGGGATTTAAAGAATTTAGTCCTGCTGTACATGATCCAGATCTTAGGATATTCCCTTGGTTCTGCTGCCAAACCCAAGCACTGGATCATTCAGGAGAAACAAGTGAAATTGAAATTCCTGGAAATTCCTGGAAAAATGAAATTCCTGGAGCAGGGAACGCTTCCCTGGGCACACACAGCCCTTGCCTTGGGCAATAAAAATCAGGAAAAGCAGCCCAAGTGCCCGGATTCACCATCTGCAAAGACTCTGCAGCTCCTCAAGTGTCCAAAACACAAAGAATTGATCACTTTAGTCCATCCAGGTTCAAATTAGAGCTGCCTGAGCTCAGCTCCCAAAGCAATGCAGGGTAAGTATCAGAGAAAGGAAATAAATTGCAGATAAATATCCAATAGCTCCAATACCCAAACCCAGTGCTCAAGGTGAAGTTGTTTGTATTTTCACCTTTTGAATATGAATATGAATATTTTGAATGAATATTTTTTAAGACCTTGACCTCCAGCTGACAACGCTGAGAAAATAAAGAGAAATCCTTCACAACCTCATAATAACCAGGAGCTTAAAAGCTGGAGAAATTCAGAGATCAGGGGCTGGACAGGCTATTCCAGCTCCTGGAATGATGCAATTCCCAAGGATTCTTTTCCATACCTTGCAGCTCCCCACTCCTGCTGTACAGCTCCCTCCTCTGCTCCCGCAGGTAGGCACTCATGCTGATGGCATGGGATGAGGATTCAAACCTGAAATTCAAAGGGATTCAGTCATTCCAGGCACTCAGGCAGCCCTGGAAGGATCCTTCTTGTGAGCATCACTCAGCTTTTAATAATAGAAAATGTAAATTTATTGTTCTCCTGGAAATTTGGGGACCGATCGGTTCTTATTTCTTGTATGGATCTAAGAATCCACAAGGATCAATCCAAATATTTTCCAACTATTTCTGTCCCATCAACAGGATTTTTGGCACTTGTAGTAAAATGTCCCAAACTGAGCCCTTGATCTGCCACTTCAGAGACTCAGGACAGCTCAATGTCCCACAAGTGTCCCATGGCCAAGGCTCTGTGCTGGGAATACCCCATGGCCAAGGGCTGTTGCTCCAGGCAGGCACTTCCCAAAAAACCCCAAAAACAACCCTGGGAGTGCAGGATGGACTCTGGGGACCAGGGAGAAGGGACCTTGTGGTGGGGACAAAGCTTCAAACACCCAGTGGGGACCAGACCTGGACAGGAAACCTCTGCCACAAGAAGATCTCGAGGTGTTGATGATTTGCTGTGACTCTTCTCATTCCCTCCCCAATTCCGGTGCAGGAAGATGGAATCAGGGACACTGGGAACACCAGCATCACACCAGGGACAGGGGGAAAGCATCTCACAGTTTTTCTGGGCACCAGGGTTAAGATTATTACTATTAATGAGGCCTTTCTGCTTTAATTTGGACTTGAGTGTTGGTGTTATTGCAACCGAACCAATAACGATTTATCAAAATACAGCAAACCCTTCTGATTTTAATTAAATGAGCTGTAATTTCTTGGCTCTGTGCTCCCTTGTGGCCTCAGTGAGACAACACCAGCAGCATTATCCCACAGAGCTTTCCAGTCACCAAACCCAGATCTCATCCCTTCTTTTCCATCCAGGTTTTCTCCCCTTTTTCCTCTCCTCTGCCACCTCCTCGAGCTTCTCTTCCCACTTAACTCCTCTCCCCTTGTAGCTGATCCTCCCACCAAGCTTTCAAAATATTTTTGTTTTATTTATTTAGAATTCCACAGAATTACAGCCAAGTCTGGGACTGATTTCTGGGGTGTTCAGCTCTTGCTTGTCCAATTCACTCCTGCCTTATTTCCCAATTTGCATCTTGGAATTCTGAGCTGGCAACCTGAGCGTGCCCTGGGCTACTTTTGGGAAGAGAAGAAAGCCAGGTTGATGATGGCATCAATTATCCAAATTCCCAAATTCCTCTTCATCTGAAGCTTTCTTTTTCAAGCCAATATTGCAACTAAGTAAGTTTTTTTTTTTAATTATACCCATTTTAAAGGAAATAAGGATTCCAAGCTCCTGATTTCCAGAGAGCAGGATACAACTTCCCTCTATTCCTTGAAGATGCAACTAGCAGAAATATTTAATATTAATTAAATTAACTCAATATTTAATAATTAGATGAGCTGACAGCTACCACAGGACACAGCACCAACACCTGTGAGCTGAACATGAGGTGGAGCCCTGCCCTAAGAGGCTCAAGGAATGAAATTCAGAAATTGTGGTGACAAGAGGAAAACTCCTCGAGCTGCACAGAGCTCATGGACAGGCAGGGAAAAAAGAGCCTGGCATGGGAAGCTCCAAAGATGGGAGGGGAGACAAGAATAACCCTCAATAAAACACATACAGACCTCAGTGGGCTGAGAAATTCCATTTCCATCTCAGATCTGGTGACAGCTGACAGCAGGCAGATAACAAATGAGAGAGCCAGGGAGTGCTGCTGTCACCACAGGGATGGTGGCACTCGGTGACAGCACTGAGATGCTCCCACCAGGAGATTCACATCCCTTTGGACACCTCCAGACACCTCCTCCCTGCCTCAGCCTGCTCCAGGTGAGGCAGGACATCCTCATTCCTCAAATTCTAACCCCAAACTTTGTCCTCAAACCTCAAACTTCGGTCCTGGTACATCCAGGATGAGCAGCCCTGTTTTGCTCCAATATCCATCTGCAGGTCAGAGTAAATTCCAAGTGGAATTTTCAGGCCAAAAGAGTCTTGGGGAGGGTTAAAAAGAAGGGTGAGGAGTAATAATCATGGGTTGACAGGGGAAGGAGGCAACATTTAACCTCTATTAAAAGAAGAGCTCATCCTGGGAGAGCAAAGAATGTGGAAGACTTGGATTTCTCACTGGGATCTCAGGTACTATGAGAGGACATCTATTGGGAGTACCTCTCCCAAAACAGCACTTTTAAATCCTTTCCAAAATCCTCAAGAGGTCCAAGAGAATGGCCAGCACAGGCAGGGGGTGGAAGAGAAGAAAATTCCAGCACAGCTCCCCCAAATCCAGGTGTGAATCTCCCACCAGCAACTCCTCTCTCCTCATTGCTGCAGATTTGCTCTCCCAAATCCTCCCCTTGGCCAGCCAGCCTCTCTCATCCTCCTCTCTCTTACACTCTCCTCCCAACCACTTAATTCTTTGCAGCCTGCCTGCTGAATTAAAGGAGTTAGTGACAGGATTAAGTGCTTAGTCTATGCAGTAATTACACAGTTATCTTAATTCCCTTTGTCCAGTGCCCTTTATCGCTCCCTCTAACAGGTCCTGAATTCACCATGGACAAAGAGAGGCAGAATGGATCCCTCCATGCTCTGCAGCAGCTCCTGGAATGGGATTCCCAATGCTGGGATGAGCCCTGGGAAGAGCTCAGCCCTAAAAACTCAGCGCTGAATCTGTGACAGATCTTCAGCCAAGGGCGTTAAATTCCCAACTTGGATTTAAACTGTGGAACTGCCATGTCCAGCAGCACCCCAGGGACCAAAGGCAGCTCAGGAACAGCTTGAAAATCCCCTGCACTTACTTGAAGAGAGGATTTTTGGGTCTCTGGGGTTTCTTCTTGGCGAAGAAGGCGGCGAAGTCGCGGCCGGAGCTGGCGTAGCTGAGCTGGGCCGAGGGCTCCGATGCCGCCCGCGTGTTCTTCATGTCCAGGTACTCGGTGAGCAGCATCTGAGGGGAGAGAGAGCTCAGCAGCTGGGCTAGAACAGCAAACCTGGAATGCCTGGAATGGTGGGATTTGGGGGTTCTGTGTGGGAAAACCACCAAAACTCATAAAAATTCTAATTGACGGAAACGCGGCTTTATTTAAATTAAAAAATGGTATCCTGAGGAGTGGCTCAAATTTCATAAAAACTTCAATTTCTTCAAATGGTTTGGGTTGGGAAGGATCTTCAGGACCATCCAGTCCCACCCCTTGCCATGACCAGTGTGGGAGTCCAGGACATCCCTCTGGCCACCCTGGAGGGTTTGGGGACAGGACAGGGGGTCTGGGGTCTGTCCAAGGGGCTCAGAGCCTCACAGAGAGCCCAGGAGGGCACTGCCTCTGATCCCTGCCATGGCAGTGAATGCCCACAGTGTGTGAAGAATCACAAGCTGAGAGAATTCAAAATAAGCAGGATTTAGTTTATCACAGAGTGTAAATGTAGAATTTAGGATTTTTAGTATATGGGAGTGAAGAGACAAGCTGGAGGAATTGGGGAGTGGCCCCTGTGCNGCTCTGAGGGACCAGCAGACCTGGTTGCCCCAAGTCCTGTCCAGCCTGGCCTGGGATGGGGTTTTTGACCACCTCAATCTGCTCCAAACCCTGATGGTCCCAAAAGGAACCTGCAGAAAGTCCCCAAAAGTGATTCCATCCACGGCAGCCATGGGGAGAGCGTTGTACACTGATTATAAATATAATTAATGCTCTTAAATACAAAGGTTTGCAGTGCAGTTAAAATACCTTGGGTGTATAAATGCATTTATGTGCTTAAATACTTCCAAGATATTTATATGGAGAAATAGGAAACATCCAGGTGTGTGCTGGGATGGAAAATACCCTGGAAAGCTGCAAGAATTGTCCTTTAATCACTCCCAACCCAAACATGCTTCTTTCATCAGTGAAAAGATGAATTTCCACAGCTTCCAGTGGAGTTCAGGATTGATTTTCCAATCCCAAATCCCTCAGAGAGGGTCTGGGGCTCCCTTTGTGACATGAGAATCCCTCCTGTGAAACCTTTGCAGCCCAATATTTGAAATTATTTAAGGTGGAGAAGTAAAGCCACACTCCAAGTGACTCCATTTTAATTTCCTTCTGTCTGAACATGAAACGAAACCCTCAAAAACGAACTTTGGTCAGGGTATTTCAGAAGTCTGTTTATTTTCAGGAATTTTTTCTGAGGGTGTTGGGAATGTGAATAATTAGCTGGTGAAAGCCCATCAAAGAGAGTTGGAGGTAATGAAAAGAATTCATCACTCCTGTGCTGCCTAAGTTGAAACAAATTACACAGGAACAAATATCCAGGCAAATGGAATCGTGCCCCTAATTAGAAACAATTTGGGATGGTTTGAAAAAAAAATAATAATACAAACACACAGAAAAATCTGATTCCTAAACCATCTCAATTAAAACTTTACCTGAGCACAGGCTTTGAAAATTCGTGTTTATTGGTAAAAATAATCACTGTGCTAATTTTTGACACTAATTTACCAAACCTGTTTGTATTCACCTATTTGCATTTCATCTTCTCCACTTAAATTAACAACTCGAAAATCGCCACAAAAATCTAATTAAACCCTCAAACTTAATCAAGTTGGAAAAAAAAAAAAAAAAAGAAAAACATTAAGCAATTTGTTCTTCCATTATGGATGAAACCTATTTATGACGGATTCCACAATTCTGGTGTCAATTCATATCCAGGAGGAGGGAATATCAAGTGTGAAATTCAGGATTACAAGAAGGCAAAAGAGGTTTGAGAAGGGAGCAGAAAGAAATATCCCTGTGGGTAACAGGTGAAACAGAAAATTAGGAGATAAGTTTGTCCTAAGAAATTAAAAAAATGCCAAAAATTGGGAAAAATGAGAGAAAACTGTTAATTTATTGTTAATTTACTCGATGAAATGATTTCCTAGATAGGCAGGGGAGGATGGTTGGATACAAGGCTCTGAAAAAGTCAGAAGCTGTAAAAGCTGATTTGGATAATTATCCATAAAATTAATCAGATTCCAGAATGGTTTGGATTGGGAGGGACCTCAAAGTCCCTCCAGTGCCACCCCTGCCATGGGCAGGGACCCTCCCACTGCCCCAGGGTGCTCCAACCTGGCCTTGGGCACTTCCAGGGATGTGGATACCTCAGACAAGATGAAAAAAGGGAGACAGGAATTGGGAGTTCATTTTTCAGTTAAAAAATTCAAATGTAGCAGAAACTGGGCCAGGCAGATCAAAGCTCCTTCTGCTCCAGTGCCCTGAATTCAACAGTTCCACAAATTCTTCAGGATGGAGAAATGAACTGGGAATGTGGCAGAGCAGTGACAGGACACAGCCAAAGGGACAGGAGGGACCTCCAGAGAGAGGATTTGGGGAACCTCAGAGCCCCTGGCAGGGCCTGCAGGGGCTCCAGGAGGGCTGCAGAGGGACTGGGGACAAGGGACAGAGGGACAGGACACAGGGAATGGCTCCCACTGCCAGAGGGCAGGGCTGGGTGGGATCTTGGGCAGGAATTCCTGCCTGGAATGGAATTCCCCAAAAACCCCTGAATCCCTGGAATGTCCAAGACCAGGTTGGACACTGGGGCTGGAGCAGCCTGGGACAGTGGGAGGTGTCCCTGGAATGGAAGAAAAGTGGAATAAGAGGAACTTTAAGGTCCCTTCCCACCCAAAACCATTCCATGACTCAACACAGCACATCTGCCTTGAACAAGGAAATCCCTTTGGATTTTTCTGCAATATTAACACATGGATATGAACAGGCTGACAATCCTGGCAGTGCTCTGCCTCCAAATCCAGCCTCTCCTTTTCTCCCTGCCCTCAGAGACCCCTTGGGCTCCCCCAGTGTCTCTGGCCTCCGTTTATTCCCTGGGTCTGGACAGCCCCAGGGTTCCCCTTGCTCTGCTCTCATCGTCCTCGTGGAGGGTTTTAATAAATCTCATATTTCAGTGTTAGAAGTTGTGCTCTGGCCCTGTCCTTATTAAAAACCACAGCAAGACACAACCTGGAAATCCACTTTAAAAGCAAGAAAACCCAGATATTAAAAATATCCACTTAAAAGCCACGAGAAACCAGGCTCTTCCTGCCTTTTTCAGCGAGAGGAGCTCTCCTGAAGCAGCCAAGTCAGGGATTTCCTGATTTGGTCCCACCTCACCTGATTAGGAGCTGCTGAGGCATCAATCAAAACCCTCGTTAGACACAAATCACGTGGCTGCACAGCAGATTTATGAGGGATTGTAAAGTTTGCAGCATCCCATTCATCCTGAACAAGGACTGGAGATTGTGCTCTGTGGCTGAATCCTGCCATCCCTGGGCTGTGCTTACATCCCTCAAACAAATAAAGCTGTCCATAAATGCAGGAGAACAAAGCACCCTGCATCTGACTGCTCCTTGGGAATGAGAATGAATGAAAAAAGTGATTTTTATGGATTTGGAGGTGTTATTAAATTCTCCAATTGCAAAAGGTCAGGGCAGCAGGTGAGCTGGTGATGCTCTGCTCTGTCCTGAACTGTCACAAGGACAAATCTGCTCCTGGGACACTCCACATCCACATTTTCCTTCCTTGCCTGAGCCCAGGAGTGTGCCTGAGCCTCCAAAGATGTGAGGAATGAATTAAAACTTTCCAAGAAATTAAGATACATGAATTCATACAGATATGAGGTAGAAATGTGAGTTTAGTTTTAAATAAATACAGGATTTTTAAGTGCCTTAAACAAATAACAGCCTGTGTCAGTAAGTAAGAAAAATACCTAGTTTATAGTTCAATAACATTGCCTTTTGGATAGTTAGTTAAATTCTAGTCATGACAAAAGTAATGTAGCCTGGCTGAAAATTCCTAGATAGAAAAGATAGAACTAGATTTGTGTAAGAATTTATGAAGATTAATAGGCATCAATTTGAGCTTAGGACAGGTCCAACACCATTGTAAGAAATTTGTGTTTAAGCCTGATTGGCCAAAAGTAAAATAAAATGCACTGAGAATTTTAGAACGGGCACGCTTAGGGAACACGGACTACGGTTGTCTTGGGTTGTGTAACCAAAAAAAAGTTTATTCCATTTGCCATCTATTGAAACTGGGGAGGTTTTTTTAATCTCTTGTGTGACCCATTCCTCCTAACTCCAGGGGAGGGGGTGGTGCCTTCTGATAATGGGACAGCTGATAAGACTGGGTGGGGCAGAGTTCTTTATCTCTTCCCCAACCATCCACCTATATTAACAGAATATCTGCTGTTGATGGGCCATTGAGGGTCACCAGTGATGTCACACATTCCATCATCCATTGGGAGATGGTCCACCCAGTGGGAGGAGCCAACCATTCCTAATTAGATAAAAATGGGGGCACAGGAACAGGAGGAATCTGTTTTTCCAGTGGATTCCCTGAGGAAAACTGGACCCATTTTTGTACAGGATCATCTCTGCTCCAACAGAACCACATCTGTCACTCCAGTTTTCCAGTTTTCCAGGTTTCTCCACTCAGAGTCCCCTAGAGCCTGTAACCCTGTAGTTTAACCCTTTCTCCCCTTCCTGACCCTACTGGCTGTGTCCCAATTATCCCTCCCTGGCAGAAGCCTGGATAAGACCCCCTTCTTCAGCCCGTGTCCTTTTTCCCCTCTGGACACCTTTGGAATAAACGTCTTGAACTGCAGCTGGGGGTCAGAGCCTCTTTTGGATCCTTTGTCCTGTCCATGAAATATTCCTGCAAAGCCCTCTAAGGTTTGGACTAGGAACATTGGAGGGGCTACAGGGGGATTTATTTCACAAGAGGATTTATTTGGGCTGCTCCCAACACCCTGAACAGGGTGTCAGGTTGTATTCCTGACTCCATCAGGGTTTTCTAGGACTTTTGTTTGTTTGCTTGTTTTTTGTACTACTACATTTGTATTTTTAATATTCCTAGTAAAGAACTGTTATTCCCATTCCCATCTCTTTGCCTGAAATCCCCTAATTGCAAAATTACAGTAATTTGGAGGGAGGGAGTTTTTACATTCTCCATTCCAAGGGGAGCTCCAGCTTTCCCTGTCCTTCCAAACCAAGGCCACGGTGCTGCTGCTGCTGCCTTTGCTGCTGCTACTGTCACCCCTTCTGCTTGGGACAGGCACGAAATGTCACAACCTCTCCCTTCAGGAGGCTGATCCAGCCATGCCATAAAGGACTTTGCTTTTAAAGACCCATTTTCTAGTCCTCAGTGAGATGAGCTGAAATCTCAGCACCCCAGCACAAGCTGGGCAGGTTTTTGTGCCCCATCATGCCCTAGATTGACCTGAACAAAGTAAAGGCAGTAAAACACCCCTGGCCAGGGTGACAGATAAATTCATTCTGGTTTTTGTACCTTTTGTGAGGTTTTAGGTAGGAGGGTTGAGCTCTGAATAAATTCATTTGTATAAATTATAAAATTTTAATTGATATTTCACACCCTCACATACCCTGAATCCAGATGGAAGCTACAGTGTGGATGTTTTGCTCCATCACCAAACCAGTTTCAAACTCCACACCAGAAACTCTGATTTTCATCATCCTTCCTATACTTGGAGGGGGGTGGATCCAAAAAATCCGAGGAAAACCAACACACCATGGATTTTTCAAGGGTGAATGAAAAGCCCAGGTAATTAGTGGCCTCTCCACCTCATATTGATCAGGGACAATATCACAGAACAGATGATAGAAGATTCTATTAAAAAAGAATTAAGGGGGAATAATAGAATTCATGTCCAGCAACAGGGATTTCCAGGAGATGGAAAAGTCATGGTTAAAGTATTCTTATAATAGTGACAAATTTAGCTTTAAATAAACAGAAAGAGATAAAGATTTATGTCCACCAAGGATGTGACAAAAGCCAAAACACCAAAAGTCAACAAAAACATCCAGGCAAGTACAGGACAACGTTCAGCTAAAAATGAGAAAGTCACTGACACTGGATTTTACAAGCTCCCAAAAATCTTAATTCCTCTTTTTGTCCTCTGATTCCAAGAGAAATGGCAGATTATTCCAGCCTCTTTTTCTTTTATTGGATGGAAACCTTGTCATTTTCAGTCTAAATTCAATCCATCTTCATTTTTAGAACAACAGTAATTAGAGGCTGAATCAATGAAAGCACAGGAAAAGTTTTTTTCCAGAGAAGCTGTGGCTGTCCCTGAATCCCTGGAAATATCCAAGGCCAGGCTGGATGGGGCTTGGAGCACCCTGGGATGCTGGAAGGTGTTGAGGTTGGAATTGGAAGATCTTCGAGGTCCTTTCCAACCCAAACCATTCCATGATTCTTTAAACGTGGCTTTAAATGTTAATTAAATTTAAATTCTTTAAATGTTGCTTCTAACTCTTTCTGGATTGAACGGACTTGAAGTTTTCCTGACTCACATTCCTAAAGACCTTTTAATAAATCTCTACTTTATTCTCCAGCTCTGCCAGTCCCTGTTCCACCTCACCCTTCCCAAGGCATCAGCCTAAGAGGAAAAACCTCACAGAAATGACCCTCAGGGTATCTGAGGATATCTCTGGAATTTTGGTGTCCAACCCCAGTCACTCCAGCAGGATTTATTTTCATTTAATGCCCTGGTACCCTGGACAGGGACAGGAACACCGTGGGCTCCTCTGAGGTATCGTTCAGATCCTCTCCTACCCAAATTATTCTGTGATTCCAAGCCCTGGAGAAGGCAGAACTGTTCACAAAGTGCCAGAACCAGGCAAGAAAAGCTCGGTGAGGCAGCAGTCTGTAGCTAATTACCCAGCAATTTGCTGTATCAAAAGTCTTGATAATTAAAATGCTGCAGGAATTGTGGCATTTCAATAAACAAAGAGGATCAGTTAATTGAATTCTAAGAGCTCTGAGCTTCCTGTGTCAGTTTGATCACATGGAGAACATGGGCTGAGCACACACCTGGCAAACACAGCAAAGGGGGAAGTCTGAAAAAACGAAATTTAAATTTTTAGGGGCTGTGAGCACCTGTAATGCTGCTCAACCTGCTTTATCTGATCTTGTTGCTCCTCCAATTTAACTGAAACATAAGAATAAAACCCCTTCCAGAATTAATTCTTTAAAGGCACCTCCCAATTCCATTCCTGTACAAGAAGAATTCCTTTATTTTTATTTTTGGGAAAGAGTAAAAAAATCCCTCCCAAACTCAGCAGATAATGCTATCAGTGCTGCCATCATTATCAATACTAATTTTGAATTACTGCAGACCTGGAAAACTTCATCTCCCTCCAGGGAGGCAGGAAGGGAAGGAACAAACTTCAAAATTACTTAAAAAGCAAAACTTTCACCCCAACAGCCACAGCAGCTCCCAAGCTGCCAAGAAAGGGACCCAGGCTAAGAAACAAGTCTGAGGATTTAGATGGAGGTGTTTTTCATGGATATTTTTAATAATCTGGGTTTTCTTGCTTTTAAAGTGGATTTCCAGGTTGTGTCTTGCTGTGGTTTTTAATAAGGACAGGGACAGAGCACAACTTCTAACACTATGAGATTTATTTATTTATGAGAAATATGAGATTTACTAAAACCCTCCACAAGGATGATGAGAGCAGAACAAGGGGAACCCTGGGGCTGTCCAGACCCAGGGAATAAACAGAGGCCTGGGGGAGCCCCAGGGGTCTCTGAGAGGGAGAAAAGGAGACTTGAGGCTGGATTTGGAGGCAGAGCACTGCCAGGATTGTCAGCCTGTTCATATCCATGTGTTAATATTGCAGAAAAATCCAAAGGGATTTCCTTGTTCAAGGCAGATGTGCTGTGTTGAGTCATGGAATATTTCAATAATATTTTTTGGGTGGGAAGGGACCTTAAAGTTCCTCTAATTCCACTTTTCTGCCATGGCAGGGACACCTCCCACTGTCCCAGNCCCAGAATCCCAGAATGGTTTGGGTGGGAAGGGAGCTCAGAGCTCATTCCAGGGACACCTCCCACTGTCCCAGGCTGCTCCAGCCCCAGTCTCTATAAATGGGAACAAGATCTGAGCTGTCATTTTTTTCCCCTCATCTTTCCCAGTAGTTCTGCTGGTTTATTTATATCTTCTAATAAAAGAGAAACAAACACTGGTGACAAATTTATTTAAGCTACTTTGACTAACTGGGTCATAAAACAAATGGACAGAGTTTATTTTTCTCCAGGCACCTCAGCTGTTCTGCAAACTCAGATTACAGAGGGAAAAACAATCCAAGTAACAAGGCCACTTCCTCATTTTGGTATCAGGCTCTTGGCACCCAAACAAAACACAAAACAAATAAAGAAAAAGAAATCCTTTTGGAATTTCTGACAAGTGAAGCCAGTCAGCTGCAGGGTGGTAGCTTGTATTTGCTGTGACTGATGACCAAATAAAAACAACTTTGTGTGGGTTTTTTTGGTTTTTTTTTTACATATTATGTCTGCATATCTATTCACACACAAGGAGAGGAGATTTAGATGGATATTAGGAAGAAATTCCTGCCTGGGAGGTTGGGAAGGGGCTGGGATGGAATTCCCAGAGCAGCTGTGGCTGCTCCTGGGTCCCTGGAATGTTCAAGGCCAGGTTGGACATTTGGGCTTGGAGCACCCTGGGGTATTGGGAGATGTCCCTGCCCATGGCAGGGGTGGAATTAGATGATTTTTAAAGTCCTTCCCAACCCAAACCATTCCATGATTTTACAACTCTAATCCATGCATCTCTCTCGCTTCTGATCCCAATGATAAATTGGTGAAATTAATCTGACCCAGTTACAATCCAAACACCCCCTAAAATGCACCAAAACAATGAATTGATCAGAAAGGTGCATTTACTTTATTTTGTGCTTCATAGATGGCACAAAATGAAGCATTTCTCTGAAGGATTAAATCCCCCTCTCAGTTTGACTGGACTTCTTTTTGTTCACACAGCACACAGAAAGGTCAAGGAGGAGTGGAAGTGTTGAACTGGTAATTGAGAGCAGATTTCTGCCCTGTAATTATCATTCAGCCAAGCTCCAGTGGCTCTGCACAGTTTGGAGGTGGGGAACAACACAGCCAGAAGTTTAAACTCATAACTGATGTAAAGCTAAACATTTTTAAATCACAAAGAAATGGGCTTCCTCCATTCACATCCACATTTCAGGGAAGAATTTTAATGCACAGCAAAACCAGGGCTGTGCTGAACCCACCTGAGCTGAACTTCTGCAGAAAATCCAGCAAAGAGGGGGCAAAAATTAAAAAAAAAAAGCCAGCATGTAGCTTAAATACCAAGCATGTTCAGAGCTGGGTAATACAGCAAATTTTGTGTTTTCCATGCCTTTAACTAATTGCTGAAGACACCCTGCTCCAGCGTGGATGGGAACAGCAGTGTGCCCTGAGTCTTCATGAAATGCCAGCTCTTAATAACAGACTCCACAAGGGCTTTAATTGCATTTAGGAGCAGCTTCTGAACTTTCCAAGTTGTTAATCAGATTTCTATGTAAATGGAACGATGAGTAAAGGTTAAGTACAGGTTTCTGAAATTTCAGCAGTCGAAGACGCATTGCCCTTAACAGGAAAGAGAAACTCCCAACCTTGACAGGAACTAAACATCTTAATTAAATACTCACAAGTACAGTACTTATTTCACCGTGAAGTTCTATTTTCAAATGTCAAACTTAATCAGGCACTTGACAAAAACGTGTGAGATCCCTGCAGCACACAGGGAACAAAAATACCTGGGGCTGCTTCCCCCTGGAAACGCCTGCACATCTCCCAGGTTTGGTTTTCCAGCTCATCCCAAACGCCAGGAATTTGAGTTTTATGGCTCAGAAAGTGCAGGATTCCAGGGGAGAAATAGGATCTGCCATTTTTCAGCGTGTCAGCTCTCCCTGCTCGCTCCATTTATCCCTGGAACAAGGCTCACGCTGCCAAACAAACCTAAGGGTGCTCATAAATCTGACTGGCTGAGATTTATGCCCCTCCAGGGCACAGCCCATCAATTAGCACCAGTCAGGAGTACACAAACTTCTCCAGCAGGAGGGAATTTAGTGAGTCTGAGTGTGCCAGACACTCCTGAGAGCAGCCAGAGTGATGTTTGCAGCTCCTCAGCTCCAGCCCTGAGCCACCCACGCTGCTCCAGGGAGGAGTTCCAGCCCTGGTCCCCTCCCTCGTGCTGATAATTGAACTGGATTTGCACATTTATAACCCCCAGACCTGCTAAAAACTGAGCAGGAGTCCAAGCTCTGTGTTAAACCTGATTTAAGATTTATTCTCATCAATCAGATTGCAGATTTTAACTCTCTGCAGGGATTTTGTGTGGATTTTGTTATCAGTGTGTGCATCCGGCCCTTCCCTGCAGGGCTGCCCAGCAGCCACACACAGCTGCTTATTTTACAATATCTTATGCCAAAATATTGTGAAATATTTATCTATTTATTTATTTATTTATTTATTTATTTATTTATTATTTATAAGTATTTGGTTCAAATCTTAATCTGAGGGAATAGTGGCTGTACCTGGGATTAGCTCAGAGGCTGAGCAAGGGATTTGAGGAGCAGAGATTTTTGCCTTGGAATAGCAAATGGTGAGAAAAGAGTATAAAGAGGGAAAAAATAGCAAGAAAGGAATGGTGTAAGGACAATGGAAGTTAATTAAAGTGAGTAAGAGGACTACACAGCCACCAGTTGCTTCGTCTTCCTCCAGATCAATTAAAAACGTCATCAGAGTGACTTGAAAAAAGGAGGATGAGCAGGGAAACTTCCACCCCAGGAAACTTCCACCCACCTCTTCATAATCTGCTGCTGTAGCAGGAGACATCACCCAAAAAGTGATTTACAAAGTGGTGGGAAGGAGGAAAAGTGGAGTAAAAAAGGAAATGTGCTATAGTTAAACTCAGGGTTGTTGCCTCATTATCTATAAAAGGCTTTTCAGCAGATGTCACAGGCAGGGCTGTGATGCTGCATTTAAAAATCCTTCATTCTGCAAATTCCTGTTTCATCCCCTGCATGTCAGCATTGACTTTCAGATCTCATTTTTTTCAGATTTCAGGCCCTGGCACCCACCCATCCCCCTTCAACAAGCACCAAACCCTTTCCTGACCCCTTTTAATTTTCTAATTGACCAAACCCTCCAAAATCCAACCACGTCTGAACTTCCAAGCGTGGCAAAGAGCCCAGAAGTGAGACACAGCCCCAAAAATTAGTGGCATGAAGAGTTCCTACAAAAGCACAGTGAAATTCCAGGGCAGGGCTGGAGGTTTCAGTACCAACGAGCCCAGTGCCACCAAGAGGCTGATGAAAAGCCACCTTCCCCTTTGACACCAACCCAGCAGCCACCATTTCAAGCCCAGCTTTAAGGCCACTGAGCTCTTTGAAATGAGAGCAGAGCTGCAGAACCTCTTTGTCAAACCCACAATACCCGTGGTTTTATGTTCACCCCCTTCCCAAACGGGTGGAAGTTGCAGCAGTGCTGGCAGCACTTTGGTTTTGAAGGTTGAAAATCAGATTTTTAACAAGGGAAGTGCCCCTGAGCTCGTTGCAGAAATATCTGTTTCTTTGACATTTTTTCCAGGTACTGTGATGCCAGAGGGGGGAGCTCACAGCATTGATAAAATTCCCATTTTCAGGCTTGGGGAAAAAAAAAAAAGGAATAAAAATTTCCAGCTGTTTCCAGCTGCTGTGCACGAGGCGTTGCAGCTTTTCAGGATTGCTCCCTTCTGCCTTTTATGCTGCTCTCTAAAGGTGCAGCACCAAAATGCCACTGTTAAGCAGATTATAATGTTTGTGAACATGTTCCATTCCAGCAGATCCCTGAATGCCTTTCTGCATCAGGGAGCCTTTTCCTCCCTCTTTCATCAGCTTATCAAATGAAGCTCAACAGCACCAGCTCCATCTAATGATACCAGGGGCCTTGTAATGGGATTAGGAAAAACACCATCATTAGCTTCTTGAAGGAATGTGACCTTCAAGACACTCCTGACTCCTTTAAAGGGATGGAGCAGGAACAATGAAATTAATTCCTGCACAGGGATGAGGAATGGGCAGGGAGAAGCAAGAGGTTTTCAATCCCCAGGTAAAGATTATTTTTTCCTCTGTTAATGGCAGTAAGAAAGTAAATTGATTATCAGAATGAAAATGGGGCTGAGGGGGAAAAGGAAGAGCTGGGGGTGCTCACCTGGAGAGGAGAAGGATCCAGGGAGAGCTCCCAGCACATTCCAGGGGCTCCAGGAGAGCTGCAGAGGGACTGGGGACAAGGGACAGAGGGACAGGACACAGGGAATGGCTCCCACTGCCAGAGGGCAGGGCTGGGTGGGATCTTGGGCAGGAATTCCTGCCTGGAATGGAATTGCCAGGGAATCCCTGGCAGTGCCCAAGGAAGGATTGGAGCAGCCTGGGATGGTGGGAGGTGTCCCTGGAATGAGCTCTGAGCTCCCTTCCCACCCAAACCATTCTGGGATTCTGGGATTTGGGACACTCAGAATCCATTCAGAGGGATTTTTGTGGAAAATGGGGATGGAAAAGAGAGGGAAAGGGAAGGGAGACCCTTCATGGTTTCCTGAGATTCCAAGTGAAGCCCTCAGTGCATGAATTTCTTGGAGAGGAGCTGGATCCAATCTCAGGCTCTGCAGCCAGGCTGGGAGAGCTGGGAATGTTCCCCTGGAGAAGGGAAAATTCCAGGGAGAGCTCCCAGCACATTCCAGGGCCTGGAGGGGCTCCAGGAGAGCTGCAGAGGGACTGGGGACAAGGGACAGAGGGACAGGACACAGGGAATGGCTTCAGATTGGAAAAGGGGAAATTTGGGTGGGATCTTGGGCAGGAATTCCTGCCTGGGAGGGTGGGGAGGCCTCCACAGGTTTCCCAGAGAAGCAGGAAATCCCTGAATCCTCCACTTCATTTCCAAAGCACTCCCAGCCTAGAGAACCCTCTGTGCCCTGCTAGAAACATCAGATTTGGCAAATCCACTCCTTTTTGGTGGAATTGCTCCAGCCAGAGCTGCACCCATCACTTCTGTTCTCCCAGAAGAGTGGAAGCGCTGCAGGAATCACCCCGTGCCTCCAATACCCAACCCAATCACACAAATCATTATTCCCCTCAGTAAATATAAATAATATAGTAAATATAAAATAGTAAATATTTATTTTATATACTTTTATTTAAAATATTTATTTATCTATTTACTATATTTATATAAATAAGTATTTATATATTTATATAAATAATAAAGTCAGATCTCAGACTGCCAAAAGGAAGGGGAAATGCAGCAGCAACAGGAATCCACTTCAAAGCTAAAATCCTCCCAAAAAAAACCCTGAATTTTGTGTTTTTATGGGATTTTAAGGTGTTGGTGCTGCTGCTCAGACAGAGCCTCTCCTGAACAGCACCCTGACATCTCCATCCTGCTTTTTACACCACACCTCTGTCATTGTTTGAGGTGTGGATTCATCCAGAATGTCCCCAGCAGGAATCCCAGAGCCCTTCCTGCTGAAATCCCACCTCATCCTGAGGGAATTTTTAATGATGATGTTCTTTGCTTGCTCTGCAATTGCATGAGAGAGCTGGGGAAGAAAACTGAGGAAAAAATGAGAAAATGAAGGAAAAGAGGTAAAATGGATCATGTCAGCAGCTAATCTGGGCCAGAAGGCTGGAAATTTGATCAATTCAAATATCAAATTTGATTTTTGATATTTGAATATGGATATAGAATAGTTGATAGCAAATTTGATATTTGAATACTTGAATATTGATATTGAATATTTGATATCAAATTTGATATTTGATATTTGAGTTCAGGTTCCAAAATCCCTGAATATTCATTGGTACTGAATAACAAAGACAGAAATGGAGAATTCCAGATAAATCTGACCCTGCCTGGCACAGGAGCAGGAGAACACAGAGAATTTGTTTAACACCTCCAGCCTTAAAAACACCAAATTCTGCACTGGCACCCAGCCCCAGGGTCAAGTTCATGCAGAATTCCTTGGAATGTGGTGCCACTGGCAGGGGAATGCCACAGGGTGGAGCCAGGATAAAGCAGATGGTTCAGCATCCAGCCCTGCTCCCTGCCAATTTTCCAACCACTGAAGTGCTGCTTGCTCGAAAAAAAAGCTGCCACTACCACAAAAAATTCCATCCTTGGACATTCAACCACTCCTCCTGCACCATCTCCCTC
>VXBR01008605.1:51246-61356 GCA_013400215.1 Cisticola juncidis
AATCCCAATCCCAATCCCAATCCCAATCCCAATCCCAATCCCAATCCCTTCCTCTCCTGAAAAATCCCTCAGGGTGAGCCCAGCTAATTCCTGGCAGATACCAGAGAGGCTATAAAATAACAGCCTCTATAAAATAATAAAATAATTAAAATAATAATAAAATAAAATAAATTATTATTCTATATAAAACAATATCAAATTTCCTTGGATATCCATCCTTTATACTGCCCACCATCTCCTGGAGTGGATCACACTTTGCATATTCACAGTAGCTGCCACTGAGCCTCCTAAAAATGACATTTTCTTGCCTTTGCCTCATTTAGAACCACAGAATCTCCACAAATAATTTTATTTCCCCCCCTCATCATGTTGTAAACAACTCACAGATCCATCAGTCCCCTCCTGTCCCAAAAAACACAAGAGATTTTGTGAAAGGTTTCAAAATTTGCAGTCACCCTGCAGAGCCCTTTTTGAAGCCCTCCAGGATCATCACCAAAGCAGAATTAACTTTTTTGCCTTCCATTATGATAATTTTCCATCAATTCTTAATTTATATCTCCTGGTCAGTTCTTTTGGCCAATGAAATCAAAACAAAAAACCAAAAAAACCCAGCAAATAACAAAATAACCCCGTTGCAAAGTCCTTTATCCATTTCAAGTGCTCTGAGTGATTAAATAAATAAATAAACCTCACAAGAGCCAATTTTTTTCCACTACATAAATAATTTGCAGGCTCTTTTGTAGATGTAAATAAGACATTTCTGCTTGTTCTCCAATCCTCAGCTGGAGGCTTTAAGGAGAGGCTGCTGATTTTTCCTGCCTCCTCAGTGACTTCAGACTCCTCCTTCCCATAAAAAAAAAAAAATTCTGACATCGTGCCTTGGAGCTTAAATTCATTTTTAAGTTCTTTTAAAGCCTCCAGCTCTGCCTGGGTATTTTTATAATAAAATCAGAAGGGAAGAGTTCCTGGGTTGTTTCCTCATTTACACTCTCACAAATCCAGACTGGTTTCAAAGAAATCATTTCTCTTTCTCATAATGTGGATTTTTTTTTCTTTTTTAACGCAAAATCTTGTGCAGTTCAACAAACCCACGATGCCTTCCTGTTTTTAAGGGTCTAAAGATCCATCAAATAAATCACAAAAACCCACAGGAGTCATCCTCACTTTCCTCCTACAGCCTCCTCTCAGAAATATCTCAGTTTATCAGCTCTCCTGGGGTTTGATTTCTACATTTTAAACTAATTTGTGCCAAATAAACACAGCTCCAACCTGCAGTTTTTGGTTTTTTGGTGCTTTTTTTTCTCTCCAAAGCAAGATCATTCCAAGACTGGACAGGTGAGAAGCAGCAATGAGGAATTTTGTGGTTTTTGCCTGTTTGGGAGTTTGGAATTTGCATTTTTGCTTCACCTCCTTTTTTTATTTTATTTTCTTTTTTTGTATTTTATTTTATTGTAATTTTATTTTTTGATACTCAGCCTGCTCCTCTGGATGTTTAAGCACAGAATATCCTGGGTGGGAAGGGATGCACCAGCATCATCCAGCCCAAATATCCTAAAATCCCACCCTGTGCATCCCTGTCCAAAATTCCTGGAGCTCCCTTGGGAATGTGCTCAGTCCCTGGGAGCCTTTTCAGTGCCCACCACTCTCTGGGGGAAGAAATTTCCTTAAAATCCAACCTGAACCTCCTGACACAGCTTAATTCTATTAAATAAAAGGAAAAATTCCACTCCTTGGTCCCCAGACAGAATTCCTGCCTACACCTCCAGTCCCTACAGCACAGGGTATTTTTTTCCTCTGGATGTGGCCCCCTTTTATTCTGAATTTTCTCTCCCTAGACAGAGGAATTCTTTAAATAAAGAATGTTCCTCCACCTCCCACAACAAGTCTGTCTTCCCTGCCTTTACAGATCCCCACTGACATTTGTCATCTCCCCACCTTTGCATAATAAACTCTGTAATTTGGCTTTCTCCATCACCAGGGAATCCATCCACCTCGTTTTTTATTGAACTTCTGGGTTTATTTAGTGTCTCCTTTTCATTCAGTGGCTTCATCTTTAATTTTGATGCCATTTCCTTCCTCCTCCTCCTCCTCCTCCCTGCTGTTTGCCAGCGATTTGCTCGCTGATGGGGACAGGTAGATGGCAAATATTTATTTTACCACCCAGGACAAATATTTGACATTTATCACCACCCAGCTTTCAGATGGATAAGAAAATGGTCCCTCTTGAATTATCATGACAAGATGCATCCACATAATTCCCCTTCATCTGCCTCTGACTGAGGAGCCATCACGGATTTTAGACATTTCCATTTGTAAAGATAAAAGTGGAGCAGGTGTTTTCTTTGTCACTGTCCTACCACCTTTAAAATCTCATATTTAAGTTATATTTGGAGAAAGGGCCTATTATTCATTTTTGTTTTCTTCAATGAAATCAAACATTAAAAAAAAAAAACAAAACCACTTGATCTCTCTAAAAAATAATCAGTAAAAAATTTCCTTTATCTGTGTCCTTAAGCTGTTGGGTCACTGAGCTGTTTTGGGTTTTATTAGCAAGAAGTTGTCTCCTGCCTTTTCTCATTGCTCCTCTGCAAAAAATTCCACTTAAATCCAATTCTCTCAGGGTTTGAAACTCAGGGTTTCAGAAGTGCCTCAAACATGAACCTCATGTGAGCTGAGCAACCTCAGGAGTCAAAAATTCCTTTTTGGGGAAGCTCATGGGTCTGGAGAACCAGAGAAGGAAAAAACCCAACACAACCAAAACCCCCAAATTTTCCCACATTGTTCTGATTGCAGGTTGAGGGTTGGACAAGGGATCTGGATGATTCCATGATTCTGTGATTTAATTGGATTTAATTTAAATTAATTTAATTTAATTTAACTGAATCAACCTTGTCTGTTCAGGTTTGGGATTTCTTGGCAATCTGCTCAGCAGCTCAGGAATGCATTCCAAAGGCAGCTTTTTGATGAGGATAATGCAGAAATGCAGAAAACCCCAATTCTTGGAGCAATTAGATGCCCCTGTCTTTACAAAAATCTCAATTCCCCATTTTCAGTGCAGGGGTGGAGGCACAGGAGGAAATTCTGTTATTTATCCCCAGATGGAAACACAACAGCTCTGACACAGCAGCACATCCAACCCCTCCACTTCTTCAGAAATGACATTTTTAATCCCCAACGTGACAGATTTGGTTAAGTAAATAATGAACTGTTATCCCCAGATCCCCCTGTTTGCAGGCTGACAAAAAGCAGAATACAAATGACAACTTTATTTCCTTATCCTCCCTGTCCAGAAGTGCCAGAGATACTCAATAAAACACACTTGATATTGCACAAAACACACTCTGAACCTTGGGAGAGTCAGGCTGGGCTATTTCCCAGTAAAGAGATGGAAATCAGCTGCCACCACCTTCTGGAAAAGGCTGGATTGGGGTTATTTATTGTAAAATATTTGTAATAATCACAGAATATCCTGAGTGGGAAAGGACCCAGCTGGATCATCCAGTGCAACTCCCAGCCCTGCTCACACACCTTAAAGTCCTGAAAATTTTAGGGATTCTATAAAATTAAAATTATATATATATAGAATTAGATAAAATATAATATTTATTATTATCAGATAGGAACAGGTGATCTCTAAACTCTTGGCTCAATCCTAAAAACAGAATATTTTCCAAGAACCTGTTCCTGTTCTGGCAGATTATGGCACGTGGATTATTCAATTCTCTCAACATCTCACTTGGAAATATTGGAAATAAATCTCTCTGCACCTCAAAATGCTCCTTTTCCCTCAAGTCTCCACAAGATTGATCTGACAGTGGTTAAATTGAATTTTCTGCTGTTTTTTGCTCTCAGTAAACAGTCTGGAGAACCCCAAAATTGAATATGAAATTTAATTTATAACATAAGGTTTTTTTAAACTTAAAGGAAACAACTTTTCCTGCTGGCTGAAAACAAAGCCAACCAAAGAGACAGGAATGCACCAAGTGGCCTTAATAAAATAACTCCCCAAACAAGAGAACCAAACCTCCTCAAATCAGGCTACAGGAGAGATTTTAAACACCCATTCCATGATTCTATAAAAATCCAGATGCAAAATGAGGCAGACAGAGCAAAAAATTTAATATTTTCAACCCAAAGTCTCCTTTAAAACAAGCACAACTACCCAGGGCCGTTCTGGTGATGCTCAAAAGGAACAAATCAGCTCTGCTGAAGAGAAACTCAAATTTGGCCCCAACTTCTTTTGTCCAAAGGGATGCTCGGGCTCCCAGCAATTAATGAGCCTCTCTCAGGATTGCAAAAAGAAGCTGAGGTTCAGCAAATTGTGGTGGAAATGATTTCAGATTCATTAAAGAGCTCTGGGCTCTGTTTTTGCCACGCCAGCACAACGCTCAGGGCTCTCCTGGCTGGCCTCCCCTGCAAACCCAAATCAGGCAGAAATGGCAGCAGCATCAGCATCTTCCCGAGGTGCTGGGATTATTTTCACACAGCCAGGCTATTTAGCAAGGCAAAAAAATAAAAACCTTGCAAATACAAATCAATTACAGCCCAAATGATCAAGTTTTCCCCTATAATGGAAAATCCATTGTGGTTTTTTTTTCCTTCTTTAATGCCACATTAGCACAACATCCCCAAAACACTACAAACTGTGATATTTCAAATTTCAAAATTCAAATTTCAACAACCCCTGCTACCACATTTTCACCAGGCAGCTCTTTGAATATCGTGCAGAGCCTTTTTGAGCAGATAATGACACCCAAAACCTCCAAAAATTTCAGTTCTCTGCTCACAAAGGTCTTTCAAATACTCTCCACACCCTCAGGAAGTTTTGCCTTTCCAATACCTCAGCAAGGACTACAGTGGAATGATAAAGATATTTTCAGGAATTCATGGACAATGGATGACAGGGAAGGTGGGGGTGTGGAAGAGCCCCCTGTCTGTTCCTCAAATGGGAAAAAACCCCCAAAATTACTGAATTTCCCCTAAATTTAACTGCACTGCCCTGCCCTGGATGTATTTACTCCTGTTTTCCAGTAGCCACTCCTTCAGCAGACACTGGGTTACAATTTTGAGGGGGTTGTAGCTTGGAAATGTCAAAGGGATTCACATTCCTTCCACACCACCTTTCAAAATAAAGCCAAAAGCCCTCAGGATCATGAATACAGCACAAAATTATGCATCCAAAAGAACAATCCCCTGCCAGATCACACAATAATCCCACACAGGCCATGAGGAAATATCACAGGAGGCTGTTTTTAGACCATCAATTAATCTGAACCCTCAGCTTGATCTTTCAGGAAATTGGTAATTTTATAGCTCAAAGCAACACGAAATGTAAAAGAGAATGAATGTTTAAGCAAACCTGGCATTTGAACTCCTGCCCTTAAAAAAACATTCCTGGAAAATGCCAAGGCTGGCACCTCCCAGGGGGATGAGCAGGAACCCACTCAGAGTGACAATAATGACTCCTCCACAGGCACAGCAGCTTTTCCTGACCCTGGGGATAAATCCTATAAAATCTCAGTTTTCTGTGCACTTGCAGAATCCCTCCTGCACCTGCAGAATTCCCTCACTCCGTGTTTGATGTTGGGATTTTCATCCCAGTGACTTTGCAATGTCAAAATGTGTTTGGGTGGACTGGGAGCACCAGGAACATTCCTGGAAAATGCCAAGGCTGGCACCTCCCAGGGGGCTGAGCAGCACACGAGGAACCCACCCAGAGTGACAATAAGGACTCCTCCACAGGCACAGCAGCTTTTCCTGACCCTGGGGATAAATCCTATAAAATCTCAGTTTTCTGTGCACTTGCAGAATCCCTCCTGCACCTGCAGAATTCCCTCACTCCGTGTTTGATGTTGGGATTTTCATCCCAGTGACTTTGCAATGTCAAAGTGTGTTTGGGTGGACTGGGAGCACCAGGAACATTCCTGGAAAATGCCAAGGCTGGCACCTCCCAGGGGGATGAGAAGCACACGAGGAACCCACCCAGTGTGACAATAACAACTCCTCCACAGGCAGAGCAGCTTTTCCTGGGGATAAATCCCATAAAATCTCAGTTTTCTGTGCACTTGCAGCATCCCTTTGCACTTGCAGAATTCCCTCACTCCGTGTTTGATGTTGGGATTTTCATCCCAACATTTTCATTTTCATCAGTGACTTTGCAATGTCAAAATGTGTTTGGGTGGACTGGGAGCACCAGGAACATTCCTGGAAAATGCCAAGGCTGGCACCTCCCAGGGGCTGAGCAGTGCATGAGGAACCCACCCAGTGTGACAATAACAACTCCTCCACAGGCAGAGCAGCTTTTCCTGGGGATAAATCCCATAAAATCTCAGTTTTCTGTGCACTTGCAGAATTCCCTCACTCCGTGTTTGATGTTGGGATTTTCATCCCAACATTTTCATTTTCATCAGTGACTTTGCAATGTCAAAATGTGTTTGGGTGGACTCATCCAGTTCCACCATCTCTGCTCAGAAAATCATCTCTGCTGCTGCTGCTGGTGTTGGTGTTGAAGCATATTTTAGGCTGTCAGTGCAAAAAATTCAGATTAACATCTGGCTGGCTCTCAGAAAACCTAGCTAAGAGATAAAGCAGAGGCAAAACAGCAGATATGAGGCACAAGTGACAAAGAGCATCGCTCAAACTCACGTCTCTGAAGAATATTAAAGCAAAGAACATTACTGAAAGAATTATTGCTAAGCAAAGTGGGATTTGGGAATAGGAGGATCAAATTCTAACCTGTTTTATCCAACCTGCAGCCTCAGAGAATTCAGGGAATCACACAGGTTGCCATTAAGGGAAGGCTGACTGTACAAATTCCTGCAAATCACCTCCTCTCATCTGCATAAACCCAGATGCACTGAGGTGCCTGTTGCACAAAGATCAGAAAATCTCTGAAAGGGTTGGGAAGGGACCTTAAAGATCATCCAGTTCCACCTCCTCATCCTCCCAAACAGCTCCAAAATGCTAAGGTTTGAAAATGACAAATTAATAATTAACAGGAAGAGCGTCACAGTTCTGCTCCAGGCAAAATATTAATGAGTGTGACAGCCCAGTCCTGAACCACACATGAAGGCAGGGATGCAATTTTCTCTCTTTTTCAATCCCATTTCCCACTAAAAAGCTGGATCAGGATGCTCAAGGTTTGCTTGCAGGGTGATGTTTTCCAGGGCTTTGTTCTGTCCCCACAGCAAAAGCAGAACCAAAACCTCTCCACACACTGGAAGTTATTTTTACAGTAATTTTCCCAAATGTGCCATCCTCTGGAATCCTTTTTTCCTCTGAATGTGAAAGCAAAAGTGCAGATTTGCTGAGAAATCCTTTCAAATCTCTGTTTTCTAAATGCCTGAGCAGTGCTGGTGAGCACTTGAAGGGATACAAGGCAGGCAGGACACAGAAAAATCAGTGTGGACTTGGCAGAGGTGAACTCTCCCAAATCCACACTCCCAAACTGGTCCCACTGGAAAGAAAAGTGGGATCCCCTTGCAAAAAGCTGCAACCCCCTTGCAATGCAACAGGGAGGAATCAGCATCACTTCTGAGAAATCACAAAGTTTCCAGAACATTCTCAGCACAGCTGTCACATCCCCAGGATCTCTGGGAACATCTTCATTCCCCACCTCAGCACCGAGCTGGGCTCTGAGGGGAAACCACCCTCGTGAATTAAAGCAAATTATCCTGAGAGGAACAATCCAGAGGCACCATCATTTATCACTCTGGCAGCAGAAGGGGCTGGGAAATTCAGTTTTTCTAAGAGGGCACCAAGCGTGTGACACCCTGATGGAGCAGCGAGGGAATGAGCACCAAATCACTGGAATAAAGTGAATTTATCCTTTTATTGTGGCCCAGATAAACCTGCTGCCTTGTCCCAGTGTCTTTTGTCAGATTTTGGATCTTATGCTCTGATTTATTTATTTACTGACCTGCTGGGAGGTGTAACTAATTTGGATTATTCTCCCTGTCATGGGCAGCAAATTCCAAGTGCTTAAGCCCAGGAGAGCAAATTAATGACACAATTAACCTCTGTGCAATTAGACAAGAGTCCTGCTCGTGTTTTCAGCTCAGGTATTGCACAGGGCACAGGTCAGCCCTTGGAAAAGGCAGCATCCATCCAACCTCCTGCTCCAAACCTTTTCCAAAGGAGAACTGGCCAGAAAAACAGCTCTCCTGTCTATTAAAAAAAAAAAAAAAGTGAAAGAATTACAGCAAATGTTATTTTTCTTGGAGGTTTACCTTCCTTTTAAAACCATGTTATTATAATACAAAATGAGATGTGGGATTTTCCAAAGAATCCAAAGTAATTAGTTGTCCAATTCCCACTAGATTGCCAAGGGAGTCAGATCCTAAATGCCTTTGGCTTTTTTGGAAAACCTCATCCATCACAGAAATTCCTGGGGTGGTTCACCAGGAACTGCAGAAAAGCAAGGGCTGAGTTAACAGTTTGAGAATGATTTTTGCAGCCCCTCAGTCAATGCTGCACTGGGAATAGTGGGCACCACCACACCCCATTTTCCACTGAAAAATAACATTTTTCCCACAGGAGCTGTGGCAAGAAGGGATCAGGGACATTCCAGGGCTGTGAAACAACAATAAACAACAATAAACAACAATAAATATAAAATTAAAGAGCAAAGCTCCACTCAGGAAAAGCACTGGGCTCACAGAGTGATTTTTCCTTCTCTCCTGGTGCTGCTCTTCAAGGTTTTTTGGGGTTTTTTTGGGTTTTTTTGGGGTTTTTTTGGGGTTTTTTGGGTTTTTTTTCCAAGCAAATTCAAAGCAGAGGGAGTGCAGCTTTTCTGACTGGAAAAAAATGGATTAACAATGCAACATTGTTGGGTTTTAATCAGATTGCAGCTCCCAGCTTCACCCAGCCACAGCCTCTGCCAGTAAATGCAGAGCCCAAAGAGCTTTCCAAGGCATTTAATTACACCCTGAGAGGAAAATCAGTGTATAGAGGGCACATTTAATTACCTGATTCCCTCCTGTCCCCCTTTTCCACGTAGAGTTGGGTTTCCATGGTTCACAGTGGCTCCTTTCCAGTTTGATTACAACCACAATGACTCTGTTGGTAAATCCTGCTGGTTTTGTACTCATATTTCAGAAAATTGGTAATTTTATTACCAATTATTTATTTTTTAGAAATCTGTATTTTGATAGATAAGGGTCTTTCCTGGGTTAAAATCATGGGATGGTTTGGGTTGGAAAGGAGATCATTTTCGACTCAAATTATTCTGTGATTCTCCAGTTAGCAAAATTCCTTCAATCTAAAAGCACAGAAAACCACAAAAAAAAACCCCAAAAAACCAAAAAAAACCCACAAACAAACAAACAAACAAAAAACCAACAAAAAAACCCCAAAAAACAACCAAATAAAAAAAAACCCCAAAAAACCAACCAACCAACCAACCAAACAAACAAAAAAACCCCAAAAAAACCAAAATAAAACAAAAAAAAGAGCTGAAACAAAATTGATAATTTATTTAAGGTTTTTGAAATGGTTTTTCAGTCCACTTAAGAAGAGGAAATCAGAACATTTCTAATAAAGAAATAAAAAAATAATTCCAAAGTCTGCTGGTACTTCCCCCAAAGGAAGAATAATACAATGAAGGGATGAAATGCAACCCAGATTTTCCATTTCAGCCATAAAAACAGAGGGAGAGCAGCTTCTCCCCAGTTGATTTGTGACAAATAAATGGAGTTTGGAGTGGATTTTTAGATGTCCAAAATGCAGAACCCCACTGGGTGGAACAGAAGGGTTTGGGGGCGGAGGGGATTGGCTGTTCCCAGCATGAACTGGGAATTTTTATTTCCCTCCCAACACAGGCTTGGAGCTCTCTCAGCCCTGAGAACACCAGTGAATCATCAGCCACTTGCTGCTGCCTTGTACAGATAATTTACATGAAATATTTGGAAGCACAAACTACATCCTTTCAGAGCTGAGAGGCTGAAAGTTGGTACAGCAAATGTAGCTAAAGCCAAAAAATGAATGCAAAGCAATTAGGAAAAAGTTTTTAGGCTGATTATGGGGTTAAATATTTTTTCAGTGCCCTCAAGAATCATAGTCCCACTCAAGCCTTTATTATCCATTATTTATTTTCTATATTTTTTTTTCTAT
>VXBR01008607.1:7666-23777 GCA_013400215.1 Cisticola juncidis
AGCTCTGCCAGCCCCTGCAGCTCCCCCAGCCCAGCTCCCACAGCTGAACCAGCCAGGAGAAGGCAGCCCTGGCTGCCTGGCCCCCATCTCTCCCCATGGTTTTCCTCCCAGGACTTCATTCCCTGGCCATCTCTGGGCCATGCCCACTGCATGGCCATCCCACCCCACCCTGCTGAGAGTTTTTTGGGGCATTGCCTTGCCAGGCAGAATCCAGGAGGAATTTACTGTCCCCCTAAAGCAAATTGCTTGGCCAGCGTGGTGATGGGGCAGCTCTGTGCCCTCTCGCTCTCCAAAGAAGGGTGGGATTGTTTTTTTCCAAGTGGTGCTTTCAGAGGGATGTGTTAGTGTGCCAGCAGGACAGAGCCTTCTGTGGGGGCTGTAATCACCAGAACCACAGCAAAATGAGAAAAATCAGTGGGCTGAACATGGCAAGGAGGGGACAAAGGTACCCTGTTATTCCAGGGCACCACAGGCCCCTCACTCCAGCTGGGACCACAAAAGCCATGGAGAAGGCATCGTCCTCACACAATGGCAGTGCCCAGCAGGCAGGGAGGAGGCACAGAGCCCTCAGGAGGAGGAGGACAGTCCCCATGGGGCTGGGCTGGAAGGTCCCACTGCTCTGCCCTTGCCTGGCTGCTGTCCCTGCTCCCAGCACCGCTGGCATTTCTGTCCCTGCTGCCTCTGGGTCCCTTTAGGTTCCCTCCAGCCACAGGAATTTGGGAAGCCAGGTGCTTTGGGGAGGGCTCTGCAGCTGATGCACCCAGGGAGGGGGGTCCAGAGCACAAAGCCCCACTCTGCACCCTCAGGGTGTCCTGGGGCCCCTCCATCCTCCTCCTCTCTCTGCTCCCCAGCCCATTGACTACGAGGGCTTCTGCCTCTTCATGAAGACCTACCTGGAGGCAGACGTGCCTGAGGAGCTCTGCCAGCACCTCTTCACTTCCTTCAAGAGAAAGATTTGCCAGGCCTCCCCCGAGAGCCAGCAGCAGAGCCCGGGAGTGTCACAGCAGAGTCCCCTCGGTGAGCCAGCCCTGCCACCCAGCGGGGCACGGGGGGCACGGGGGACACAGGGATGGGGCAGGGGAGTGGCACCTGGAGGGAGTGGCACCTGGAGGGGGTGGCACCTGGAGGGGATGGCACCTGGAGGGAGTGACACCTGGAGGGGGTGGCACCTGGAGGGGGTGGCATCGGGGCCAGCTCTGTCAGATGGGTTCCCTGTGCTGCTCCAGGGAGGGATTTCTCTGGGATGCAGTGGCAGATTCCCTTTCCTCTGCACATTCCTTTGCACATTGCACAGAGCCCCAGTCACTCTATGGCAGCATCTTCATTCAGGTGAGGTGGCCTGTCCTCTGTCACAGGTCCTGCTGCATCCAGAGCAGGCTGTGTGTGCCAGGCACCCAACTCTGCCTCCCCCAGCCCTTCCCGGGTGGATTCGTGGCTGGTGGAGACATCTGCTGAAAGGAGTACAAATTGCACAGGGAGAGGAGAACCTCCCGCAGCTCTGGCTGGTGGTGCAGGACTGCATCCTCCCTGGCTGGTGGTGCAGGGCTGCATCCTCCCTGGCTGGTGGTGCAGGACTGCATCCTCCCTGGCTGGTGGTGCAGGACTGCATCCTCCCTGGCTGGTGGTGCAGGACTGCATCCTCCCTGGCTGGTGGTGCAGGACTGCATCCTCCCTGGCTGGTGGTGCAGGACTGCATCCTCCCTGGCTGGTGGTGCAGGACTGCATCCTCCCTGGCTGGTGGTGCAGGACTGCATCCTCCCTGGCTGGTGGTGCAGGACTGCATCCTCCCTGGCTGGTGGTGCAGGACTGCATCCTCCCTGGCTGGTGGTGCAGGACTGCATCCTCCCTGGCTGGTGGTGCAGGACTGCATCCTCCCTGGCTGGTGGTGCAGGACTGCATCCTCCCTGGCTGGTGGTGCAGGACTGCATCCTCCCTGGCTGGTGGTGCAGGACTGCATCCTCCCTGGCTGGTGGTGCAGGACTGCATCCTCCCTGGCTGGTGGTGCAGGACTGCATCCTCCCTGGCTGGTGGTGCAGGACTGCATCCTCCCTGGCTGGTGGTGCAGGACTGCATCCTCCCTGGCTGGTGGTGCAGGACTGCATCCTCCCTGGCTGGTGGTGCAGGACTGCATCCTCCCTGGCTGGTGGTGCAGGGCTGCATCCTCCCTGGCTGGTGGTGCAGGGCTGCATCCTCCCTGGCTGGTCCTGAGCCCCGTGGTGTCCCTCACCCCGGGATGGGAGCACTGCTGGGAGCCAGACAGGAGGGTGAGGGGCCACCTGTGGTGCCCCCCAGAGAGCCCTGGGCTGGGATGCCAGGGCAGAGAGGTGTGGGGCCAGCAGAGAGGCCCCAGGGCCAGCACCCAGCACAGTTCCTGGAGGAAGGGGCAGTTCCTGGAGGATCAACACCCCGGTGTCACACTGCCCTTGGGCATGTCTGCTTTGCAGGGATCAATGGGAAAACCCTTCGGAGCGCCCTGGGACGACACACACCCGAACCCAAGGGCTGCCACAGCAACGCAGCTGAGCCCCAGCCAGCCTCCCTCACCCCAGCATCCATCCCCAATGCCTCCCCCAGCTGGTCCAGGTCATCCTCCCAGAAATCCACCACTGGCACTGCTTCTGCTCACAACTCCTCGGGCTCCTCCAAGATCTCCTCGGTGTCCCCGCTCAGCCCTCAGTCACCAGGTGAGCTTGGCTGGGGCTCCACGGGGACACACAGTCAGTGACAAACCCTTCCCTGTGCTGGCCAAGTCCCCAGCACGGTGGCAGTGACCTCCCAACCTCACTGGGCTCCTGCCATCCTGACACCTTTGCTTGGCAGATTTGAGCTACAGATCCCATCCCACAGAGCCCCCATCAGTCGATGTTTTAATTACCTGGCAGCATCGTGTAGGGAGGGGGAAATGGGACAGTGAGTCACAGCTGCCCCTTGCCCCAGCCCCTGCCAGCCTCCCTCTGCCAGGAGCATCCCTCCTGCTATTGGCATGGTCATCAGTGAGTGTGGGCTGTCCTGGTACCCTGGCAGGCTGCCCACTGAGCTTCTCCCTCCTTCTGGGTGAGGGCTTCTTCCCAGCAGGACACAATTCCATGGGCTCCAGCTGCTCACCCTGCCCTGAGCTGCAGTGATGGAGGTGTGAGAGTGGCACTGCCCACGCCTGTGATGGGCACATCTGCCACACCTGCTTTGTGCCCCTAGGCCTGTGATGGCACCCAGCCCCAAGTGCCCTCTTAATGCCCATTCCTGTGTCCCCTCTATATCCCGGCCCTGGCCCTGTGGTGTCCCTCAGTGCCACTCCAAATGGGCCCCTGCCCCAGAGTTCCCGTGTCCCACCTTCTTCCCTAGAAGGCAAAATCAACACCACAGAGGCAGAGGTCTGCAGTGAAAAGCTGCTCCCCAGCAAAAAGGGACCAACCTGTTTGTTTCTTGTCCTTTTACAATTTTGTGGGTCTGGTAGTGGATTGGCTTCTGGGGTTACTACCCCTTCACCCCACTGGCCAGACCAGCTGTCAACCAACATTATTTTCAGGCTGGAAATATGTAAGCAAGGACAGTGAACAAAACCAAGAAAGGTTGTTTTATATTCCAAAGAGTGAGAAAGTAAAAAACTGACCCTTAATATTGTACAGTAGCTAAAGAACTGACTCCATCTTATAAGCAAATAGGAGGCTTTAAAAATCTCAGAAAAACCAGGGCAACACCATCTGGTGACAGTCCCCGGTCCAATGTCACCCTGTGTGTGGCCTCTCTCCCTGCCCACAGGCACGAAGAGCACGGAGAAGAGGTTGCCCTTCAGCCTGAGGAAAGGGCCCAGCTCCCTGAAAGCCACCCCACCTCCTCCCCCCACGCCCATGGCCCAGGTGGTGCACCTGAAGGACATCGTGTGCTACCTGTCCCTGCTGGAGAGGGGACGGGCAGAGGACAAGCTGGAGTGTAAGTGTGACCCTGGGTTGGGCTGTGTGGAGGGGGAGCAGGGGCTGGGGGTTGGCCTGAGGAGGGGTGCAGGGCTGGGTGCTCCTGTCCACTTGGGAAAACCCTCAGCATCCCCTCCTGCTCCTGCCTGTGCCTGCCCAAGGGGCATGGATACTGCACAGCCCTTTGGTCACAGCTCACCTGGCTGAGCCAGCACAGGGCTGTCCCCACCCTGAGGCTGCAGCAGCCTGGGGCAGGGTGCCTGGGGCACCCCAGGGCTCTCAGCAGCAGCTTCTCTCTTCCCTGCAGTTATGTTTCGCCTCTATGACACTGATGGAAACGGTCTTCTGGACAGCTCGGTGAGCCTGCCCTCGGGGAAAAGGGGGCTGGAAAGGGGCAGGGCACTGGGGGGTGCCCACTGCCCTGGGGGGTGCTCCAGAAAGGGGCAGGGATATGGGAAAGGAGGAGGAAAGCAGCAGCTGGACTGCAGAGCTGGAATCACATGCCAGCTCTGCTGCATCCAGCAGGAGCTAGAAAAAAATCC
The DNA here is from genome assembly GCA_013400215.1 of Cisticola juncidis. Taxonomy (NCBI): domain Eukaryota; kingdom Metazoa; phylum Chordata; class Aves; order Passeriformes; family Cisticolidae; genus Cisticola; species Cisticola juncidis. The sequence goes on from VXBR01008607.1 coordinate 12,120, forward strand.
ACCCACCAAGAGTTGTAGCTCTACATCAGGTCATGGTATTTCAGGGAAGAAAGAAAATCTTGCACAGCTCCTTCCCTGTGATGTTTTCTCTTTGTTCTTTGGGTGTTGCCTTTGAAACCTGTTGCAAATAAAATCTGGTTTATCGGAATAATTTTTCCCAAGGAAAACCCATTGCAGATTTCCTTGCAGGTTTTCAGGGTAGAAAGCCCTGATAAAAGGAGCATCCATTGAGGACTGGGGCAAAGCTGTGTGGGTGGGGACTGGGGTAGCCTTGGGCGTGTGGGAATGCAGACCTTGGGGGCTTGGGGCTGGACACTGCTCACACGTGGGGCTGTCCCCAACGCTGGCACTGCTTTGTCCCTGTGCTCAGGAGCTGGACCGGATCATCAACCAGATGGTGCACGTGGCCGAGTACCTGGAGTGGGACTCCAGCGAGCTGAAGCCCGTGAGTGCTGGGGCTGCAGGCAGGGGGGGAGGCTGCAGGGGCTCCCAGCACAGCCCCGGGGGTGGCACCACGTTCTGTGCCTCCTGCAGATCCTGAAGGAGATGATGGAGGAGATCGACTACAACCACGACGGGACGGTGACGCTGGAGGAGTGGATCCGGGGCGGCATGACCACCATCCCCCTGCTGGTGCTGCTGGGGATGGAGACGGTGAGAGCCCTGCTCGGGCTGCCCCAGCCCGCCCCCAGCGACAGGCACACACTCACAGGGCACCACACAGCCCCTGCTGGCACCCCCACCCTGCCCCCTTCACCCCCCAAACCTTTCCAAGCTCATTTTTGAGCTGCAGTCGGTGCCAGCTGCTGTGCCCAAGCAGGCTGGGCTTGCCCTTTGCTATCCCAGTGCACCCGAGTTCAATGAACATTTAATCAAAACCCAAGATGAGTACCTGAAATGGCATCTCCTCTCATAGAGTGAGGTTTAAAGAGCAAAGGAGGGGTTGTTGAGACCCCTTTTATTTGTCTTGTTTTTTCATCCTTTTGTCCTTCACTCCTTTCAAGTGCATTCCTGGCACTCAAGTAATAATTAAGTCATAATTTGGAGGGAAAGATGGTTTTGCAGATGGTACCCGTGGTTCTCCTGGAGAGGGTGGGTGGGGGACAGGCTTTCTGGCAGGAAAAAAATCAAGAAAGCAGGGAATTTCAGCTGGCTCCTGCAAAGCACTCATGCCTGGCCCAGGTGAAAAGGTTTGTGCCTTTGTCACCCCATGGTGGCAGTGGCAGCTCGGCCCCAAATGTGAAGTCACCTCCCTGTCAGCCACCAAGATCCTCTCTGTGGCTGGGCTGTGCCAAGGATCCATGGAAGCTGGAGCTGGACATGCCCAGGGGGATGCAGGGATGCTCTGGGAACACCAAGAGAGAAGGGGAATAGGGGGAGCCCATGACCCTGCTGGGAGCAAAAACCACGGGGGTTTTAGGGGATGAGAAGTTGATTAAAATGTTGGGCTGAGGGTGCTGGGACCCCCTCACCCTCCACTCTCTCTCCCTGCAGAATGTGAAGGATGATGGGCAGCACGCCTGGAGGCTGAAGCACTTCAAGAAACCTGCCTACTGCAACTTCTGCCGCACCATGCTGCTGGGGGTGCGCAAGCAGGGCCTCTGCTGCTCCTGTGAGTCCTGGATCTGCCAGACTGGGGGCTCCTGCCACAGCCAGGGCTGCCCTGGGGAGGGGGGACTGGTCCCTGCTAGTGCTGAGCCCCGTGGGTGCTGCACTCTGAGTGGGGAGGGAGCAGCTCCTGTGCTGGGAGTGGTGCTGACCCCATTCCTGGTGGCACTTGGGTTAGTGGTGCTGGCAGTGTTGGGGTAAAGCTGGACTCGAGGGTGTTACAGGGCTTTTCAAACTGAAATGGTTCTGTGGCTCTGTGATTTTTCTCTCTCCAGTCTGCAAGTACACGGTCCACGAGAGGTGTGTGTCCAAAGACATTGCTTCCTGCATCAGCACCTACGTTAAATCCAAGAGGAACACAATCGTGAGTAGGCTGCTGGTGATTTCTGAGCCAGTGGGTGTCCTGGCCCCTCGCTCTCCTGCTCTGCTTCCCCACCACTTCTTCCCCTGGGTTTTGCCCCTCCCATCCTCATGGGCATTCCCAGCATCCAAAGCCTTGCAGGATGCGCCCCATCCCCAGTTCCCAGGCACCCACAAGACCCCCAGCTCCAAGATTTGCTGTGGCTCTGCACAGGGGCTGTGCAAGGGGCTGGATTGTGTCAGCAGCATCCCTGCAGGCCAAGCTTCCAAAATCCTGATGGACACCCCTAGCAGGAGGGAGATGCCTGTGGGTCAGTGGGTGCTGTGCCACAGTGTCCCCGTGCCTTGCAGGTGATGCAGCACACCTGGATCGAGGGCAATTCACCTGCCAAGTGTGACAGATGTCACAAGAGCATCAAGTGCTACCAGGGCATCACAGGCCTGCACTGTGTGTGGTGCCAGATCACGGTGAGTTCACAGGGCTGGGCCACATCCACAGTGCCTGCATGGCCAGCTCTGGGCTCCTGAGGAGAGGGCAGGTGTCCCCTGTCCCACATCCCTTCCTCCTGCTCCTCCAGCTGCACAACAAGTGTGCCTCCCATGTGAAGCCAGAGTGTGATGGGGGCCCCCTGCGGGACCACATCTTGCTCCCGTCCCACATCTGCCCGGTTGTCCTGGTAAGTGCCCCCAGGTCCTGGTGAGTGCCCCCAGGTCCTGGCAAGTGCCCCCCCCTTGCTGCCAGTGACAGGGACCCAGCAGGGCATCGCTGGGGCTGCTCTGCCTCCCCTGGCTGCTGGCCCTGCCTCTTGGGCAGCGTGGGCATCCCTGCCTCGGTTCCCCAAAGGACAGGCAGTCCCACTGCCGGCGCTCGGAGAGCGACTCCCCTGCCAGCACCAGCCCCGAGGACAGCCAGGGCTTCAAGTTCAACTCCACCACCGTGGATGGGCAGGGGCTGCAGGTAAGGTCCCTGCAGGGGGCTGCAGCTGAGCTCTACTGCTGGTCTCGACAGCAGCAGGGATGCACAGCTGCGTTTTCTGCCCTGCAGATCAGCCCTCAGCCCGGGACACACCCGCTCCTCGTGTTTGTGAACCCCAAAAGCGGAGGAAGGCAAGGGGAGAGGTGGGTGGGGTCCTGCCTGGGAACAGCTTCCCCTGGGGTTGGGGGCTGCTGATGCCTCAGGCATCACTCCTGGTGTGGGACTCTCCTTCATGGCATTCCTCAGGTCCCTCTCTCCCCAGGGTCCTGCGGAAGTTTCAGTACCTGCTCAACCCACGCCAGGTGTACAACCTGGACCGCGGCGGGCCCACGCCAGGGTACGGAGCTGCTGCAGGGCATCCTCTGCCCCCTCCCAGCAGGCCTGGCCCTCCCACATCACCCCTTGTCCCTCCTGCCTTTCCCCAGGCTGAACTTCTTTCGGGACACTCCAGATTTCCGTGTGCTGGCCTGTGGAGGGGACGGCACGGTGGGTTGGATCCTGGACTGCATAGGTGAGCAGGGGACAGCTGTGTCCCTGCAGAGCATCACCCACCTGCACCCAGATTCCCGATATTCCCCCAGTGAAAGTGGGGTGGGGATCCCGCCAGCAGCACCACTCCAGGCTGCTGGCTGAGGAGGGACATGGAGAGGAGTAGGGAATGAGCCTTGTCAGCCCCAAATTTCTCTCCTCTCCTTGCAGATAAGGCAAACCTGGTGAAGCACCCACCGGTGGCCGTCCTGCCCCTGGGGACAGGCAATGACCTCGCGCGGTGCCTGCGCTGGGGAGGAGGTGAGGACAGCCAGCACCACCCACAGACCTTGGGAACCCCTCAGTGTGGCCATCCCAAGGGCAGGGAGGACTCCTGGGCTCCTGGATGCTGCATCTGAGCCTGGTGCCTCTAACCCCTTCCAAAAAGACCAGCTGCTCCTTCCTGAACCCTCCGCAGCCGGGTCCTGCCCAAACGCTTCCATTCAGAGAGCCTGTTAGCCAAAGTCTCTGCCACTGCCGCAAGAATGTGCCACAGCAGCAGCCCCCAAGGGCTTGGCACCTGGCTGTGGCATGGCTGTGCTCCCCTTCATCCTCCTTCACCCCCTTTCCCTTCCAGGCTATGAAGGAGGCAACCTGATGAAGGTGCTGAAGGACATTGAGCACAGCACAGAGGTGATGCTGGACCGCTGGCACATCGACATCATCCCCACGGACAGGGAGGCCAACGGAGACCCCGTCCCCTCCACCATCATCAACAACTACTTCTCCATTGGGGTGGTGAGTTCCATGGGACAGGGCTTGGTTTCTCCCTTCCTGTTCCTCCTTGCTCACACTCCCAACCTCCCTCCATCTCCCAGCCTTTCTTTTTTTTCTGTTTTTATTGTAATTTGTAAAGGCAGCAGCAAAATACAGAAGCAGGCATGGGGTCTCTGTCTTCCCAGCAGGAATGTTGCAAGAGTGAGAGTGAAAGGAGCTTAAGGATTCAGGGAATTTTGGGGTCCCAAAAACAAGGACACCTCACCTGCCAAAACATCAGGAAAGCCCTGCTTTGGTGTTTGAAACCATGTTCCCCATGTTTTCCTGAGCCAAAGAGGTTGGAGAGCTTAGGGAGGATGATGCCCTGTGCCATGGGGATTTCCCCCAGTGCTGGGGGTCAGTCCTGAGAGCAGGAATGTTTTGGAGAAAGTCCTTCTCTTCCTGGGGGCTTGCAGGGTTTTTGTCCTGTGCCAGGGGTGCCACCATGGCACAGCTCACTCTGCCATCACTGCAGGATGCTGCTGGGTTCACATCAGCTCCTGCTAATGCAGGTGGCACTTGGGGACAGCTTCTGGGTTGGGCTTAAACCTGCCACTCTGGTAAGGAGAGGCTGTGATGAGTTCCAGGAGCTGCCATCCTGCCAGGGGAGCTGCCAGGGTCTTGGGGTGTCCCCTGAGCCCCACTGCTCCATTGGGTGCCTTTCCTCCCCTCTCATCAAACCCTCCAGTGATGAGGGAAGGAGGCCAAGTGCACTAATTATGTCTCACCTAATGAGCTTTGGGAAGAGCCTGGCTGAGGGTCCCTCCATCCCCTTGGACCATCGTTGTCATCAGCAGTGACACCATGTCATTGTGGCACAGGGACCAGTGGCAAGCATGCAGAGCTGTCCTGGCATGTGCCCACAGGGCACAAGGTGGGGATTCTGTTTCTCTGTGTGCCACTGATGTCTCTGTGCTCTCCCCAGGATGCCTCCATCGCCCACCGCTTTCACATCATGCGAGAAAAACACCCTGAGAAATTCAACAGCAGGTAAGGGCTGCCCTGAGAGCCAGGTGGGGACACTCCCTGCCACTGCCATGCACCACGCCAAGGATTTGGTGTCTGGCCAGCCTTAGGGGACAGGCAGGGCATGCACCAGGTGTGGTGGGGGTTTGGGATGCCTCTTCTAGCCCCAGTGTGTCAGGCTGCTCAAACTTGGCCACACACCCAGCTACATTCATCCATGCTTTATAATTAGTGTGGAATTCCAGGACGGGCAGGAGCAGGCCAGGCAGGGAGGGCAGGGCAGGCAGCAGGTCACAGCTCGTTCCCATTGTGCTCAGGATGCATGGAAATGGGGCAGCAGGAGCCTGGCTGGTAACTCCCATCCCCAGGTTTAGAAATAACTGCTAGAAAAATCCCCCAGTGGTCCAAAGCATCTGGCTGTGCCCTCAAATTCAGCTCCTCTCAGCCTGCAGCTTCTCACAGCTTACAGCTCCCCTCAAAGCCTGGCCAGGGAATGAGCCATGGCCAGGGGCTCCCAGGGGCTGCTGAGGGGTGAGACATCCCCTCCATGGGGTGCCCTCTCTCCCCATGCCCAGGGAGCACCCAGCACCCCCATCCTGCCCCTCTGGTGGGTGTCACAGCCATGTGTGCTCGAGCCACCCTCTGACAGCCCCCAGCACCCCTGTCCCACCACACAACTCCCTAGAGGGGCCAGGCCCCCTCTCCAATGGCTTGTGTCCCCATCCATGGCTCATGTCCCATCACAGCAGCTCCAGACAGGCTCTGGCAGCCCGTCCTGCTGCTGACTGGGACAGGACACTGCTCCCAAATTTGACACTGACATGTCTCTGTGCCCAGGATGAAGAACAAGCTCTGGTACTTCGAGTTTGGGACATCAGAGACCTTTGCAGCCACCTGCAAGAAGCTCCATGACTATGTTGAGGTTGAGGTGGGTTTCCTGGGATGGTCCCTGGCTCTGGCCATGGCACAAAGGCTTTTTGGAGCTGTCACCTGTGGCTCTCTCAGCTGTTTGGTGCCACCATGCCTTTGACTCCTCACTGTGCCAGATAAGGAGATGAGGATAAGGAGAGGGGGGAGAGCAGGTGCTGGAGCTCCTTGGGTGGAAGTGGGTAAAGGTGATGTTGCCTCCAGTTTTGGGTCACAGCACCGAGTCTAGCCAAGGTTTTATGTAGTCCCCTGGAAATTTTCTTTTTTTGAAACTGCCATTTCGGACCTGTAGTAAAACTCCAATGGAAACAGAGGGGAGAGCAGCACAAGGAGCACAGGGAGAAGGACACGGCGGCTGGCAGGACCCTTCTTCCACCCCACAGCGCTTGCTACGAGGCCAGCCAGGTGTGGGCAGGAGAATAATCCTGTATTCCCCACTCCCAGCTGTATTTGAGAGCATGCCTGGAACATTCTCGGTGTAAACTCGGCGCTGCTCGCAGCCCTCATTGGCTGACATGGAAACAGCCTTTAATTAGAGCCGGGAGGAGGGCTCTGGTTGCTAAGAGCGCTGTCACTTCTCCGCGCTGGCGCTGGGGATTTGGGCTGTAAACTTCCGTCTCTCCCTGTCTCTGGATAATCCACCCTTTTATAACTCAGGCTGGAGGGTGAGGGGAGAAAATAGCTCTTGCTGCAGGAGGTGGTGGGAGCCAGAGCGGGTGGTGGGTGCAGGGTGCTGGAGGTGGGCACAGAGCAGAGCTGGCCCTGGGCACGGGTGGCCACGGGCAGAGGGATTTTGATCTCTGTTCTATATGGGGAGTTTCTTCCCTTCCCAAAGCCTGGGGTGGGTGGCTGCAGCCTTGGAAACTTGAGGGAAGGGGCAGGACCAGCACCAGAACCATCTCACTCCCTTCCCTATCCATGCAGAGGTGTCCCAGGGTGAATAAAATCTGTGTTTGTGGAGCTGAATGCTGCTGGAGATGGGCACGGGAAGGGGCAGGACCAACACCACAACCATCTCACTCCCTTCCCTATCCATGCAGAGGTGTCCCAGGGTGAATAAAATCTGTGTTTGTGGAGCTGAATGCTGCTGGAGATGGGCACGGGAAGGGGCAGGACCAACACCACAACCATCTCACTCCCTTCCCTATCCATGCAGAGGTGTCCCAGGGTGAATAAAATCTGTGTTTGTGGAGCTGAATGCTGCTGGAGATGGGCACGGGGTGCCCCCCATCCCTTCTCGGGGTGCTCCCCACCCGGGGTGGGTCCCCTCCAGCCGATCCTACTGCCAGGAAAGGGTTAACCCCGAGCGTTTGAAGTTGAACGCAGCCGCCTGTCCTCGCTCCAGCTCCCAGGCAACTGTCAGCTCGCAGAGAAATAGCAGTTTTGTTTTGGAAATTGGCACTCGTTCCCCCTACAACTCCTGGAAATGAATTTGCTTTTTCCCCCAGCTGCAGCTCTCTCCTCCCAGCCTCGCTGCCAGCGCTGCCCCTGCTCAAAGGGCCCATTGTGGGCGGCTGGCACGGGCTGGGCAGGGCTCTGCAGGGAGAAATGCTCCGTGGGCAGGCGTGGGACGGGCTCCTGCAGCATCCTGGCATCCTGCACTCCTGGCAGCAGCTCAGGGCCATCCTGCCGTGCCTGCCTTGGCACCTTCTGCCTCCCTGGCAGGTGGGGAAGGTGCTGGGGTAGCCACTGCCCAGAGCGTTGGGGTCTTTGTCTTCCCACAAATCACAACATCATTAAGATGTATTGAGAACGAGAGGATTAACATCCTTTCCAAGCCTTGGAGAGACAGCTCTTCCCTCCCAAACCAGAAGATTCCTGCTTTTTCGCTTTCAGTGTGAGGCTAAAAATAAGATCCTGCAGCAGCAGGGGAGGCAGAGAGGATCTGACACACTGAGGTGTTGGCTCGTGTGAGCACCCAGCTCTGCACACACGGGGCTGGTGTCTTCAGCACAAGCCAAGGGGGGGGCAAAAATAACCCCAAGACCTTTGTTAGGGGAAAACAAACAGAACTGGTGAGCAGAAGGGGCTCACTGGCCCATTTCATTCCTCTCAGCACAAGGAGTGAGGGCAGAGATGCCTTTGCATCACCAAAAGGCAAGGAAAAAGCTGTGCTGGGGTTTGCTGGAGCACAGAGTGGCAGGTAAAGAGCAGATGCCTCCAGGAAAATAGGAATGCTTTATAGAAATTCAAGTTGGATGGAAAAGTGGCTGCTTTCACCAGAGGTATTTAGGAAGGGGATCCATGTCTGGGCAGTGTGAGAAGATCTGAAGTCAAGAAATGCTTTTCCATGGCTGTTGCTTTCAATCCTGTGGGAAAGCTGCAGGCAATGCATATTTTAACTTTTACAGGCAATTTTCAGCTGTGGCCGTCCTGCTGCACGACAGCAAAGCCTGTGGTGCCAGTTCTGTGTGCTGTGCTGTGGCTTGCTCTCCAAAACCTGACACTTTTCCCTCTGACACCTTCCCCTAATTTCCTTCCAGCCTTATTCCTACTTTCCAAATGGCATTTGAAGACAAACTGGTTCGAGCTCCTTTTTGGGCAGCCAAACTTTCCAGTCCTTTGGAGTCAGTTTGGATAAGGAGAGGGGAAAGCAGGTGCTGGAGCTCCTTGGGTGGAAGTCACTTTAGAGTCAAGGTGGTGTTGCCTCCAGTTTTGGGTCACAGCACCGAATCTAGCCAAGGTTTTGTGTGGTCCCCCAGGAGTTTGCTTTTTTTGAAAATGGGACCTGTAGTAAAACTCCAGTGGAAACAGAGGGGAGAGCAGCACAAGGAGCATCAAGGAGTTGACATTCACTCTAGGAAAGCAAAGTGGGAGGGTCTTTGCATCTCCAGCCCCAGCCACTCTGGAGCTGCCCACGTCCCCCAGAGACTGCCTGGTGTCACTGCCCTGGTGCCCAGGGACCCGCGGGGACAGGAGGGGGCTCTGTGAGGTGGGCACAGCCCCCCTGACCCCGCCCCTGCCCCCGGCAGTGCGACGGGACCCTGCTGGACCTGAGCAACACCTCCCTGGAGGGCATCGCCGTGCTCAACATCCCCAGCATGTACGGGGGCTCCAACCTCTGGGGGGAGACCAAGAGGCAGCGCGGGTACAGCCGGCTGGGCAAGAAGGCGCCGGAGAAACCGCCTGGCACAGTGGTCACCGACGCCAAGGAGCTGAAATTCTGTGTGCAGGGTGAGTCTGGGCAGCAGGGAGGGCAGGGTCAGCACGGGGCACTGGGCATCCACCAGCCCTGGAGGGGTTGTTGTCAGCTCTGTGGCTTTTGGGGTGCTGGGGGGAGCCCACAGCATGTCAGAGGAGAGCTGGAATCCAACCACAGGGCTGGCACCAAGGGCTTGTGTGAGCCCAACTGCAGGGCTGGCACCCCTCAGGATTGTTTTTGCCTGAGATTCTCCTCGGGGTCTCTGTTTCCCGAGGCAGTAGGGACTCCCCCAGGGTTGCTGTTCCCTGGGGATTTCCCTGGGGTTGCTGTTCCCCAAGGTAATCAGGTTTTCAGTCTTCTCTTTGCCCTGGGTGTTTCACACCAAAGGCAGAGACAACAAGCTGAGTCCAGCAGTGTTATCAAGGCTGTTTATTCTAAATTATCTCTCAGTTCTGTCTCAGCTCTGCAGGGCATCCCCAGCAGAGCAGGACACGCGGGGACTGGGGCAGATCAGAGATCCCAGTACGGTATCTCCCACCCAACCACTGTCCCAGATGTATTTTTTATTTACAAAATTTTGCCAATACCTACTACCTACACTAACATGTCAGTTCTATTCTAAACCAATCTCTAAAGTCCAACTCAGCCAAAGATGGGGGACGAGAGCAAGAACAAGGAGCACAGGGGCCACTCCCCAATTCCTCCAGCTTGTCTCTTCAGCCCCATATACTAAGAATCCTAATTTCTATATTTATATTCTATAACAAACCAGCTACTATCTATTTTTAAATTCTTAGGGTTTGAGATTCTTCTTACATGTGAATATTCACTCCCATGGCAGGGATCAGAGGCAGTGTCCTCCTGGTCTCTGTGTGAGGCTGGCTGAGCCCCTTGGACAGATCCCAGACCCCCTGTCCGGTCTCCAAACCCTCCAGGGTGGCCACAGGGATGTCATGGACTCTGACAGGCACCAAGGCTTTTGTGAGGGCCTTCCCAGGCCCTGGCACAGCACTGCCAGCCTGGGTGTGGGGTTTGGGAGCAGCAGGACCCAGCTGAGCCCAGCTGGCACCTCAGAGCCACTGCGGAGGCCACTGGAGCCACCCCCGTGGGCAGGGACAGTCCCAGGTGCTGGCAGCGTTCCCCAGGGGGATTGGTGGGGTGGGACGCAGCCAGCAGAACACACAGGGTGCCCAGCTGTGCCACCCACCACCACAGTTTGTGAATGGGGTGGAGATCAGCCCCCTGTGATGTGGCTGCCAGAACAGCAGTGTCACAGCCCACACTGTCACTGTCTGTCCCTTGCTGCACGAGCCAGTGGCAACAGGGAGCAGGATATGGCACAAGCCAGCCCCAAAGGGGACAGCAGGGGACAGCAGGGCTGTACCCTGGGGACATCCCCGCTCCTGGGTGGGTAAGAGGGCATGGGAGGCTCAGAGGATTTCTCAGGGATAAGGGGGGGTGTATGTGAAAGAGGACCCTGATGCAGAGAGCTGTGCCATTGTCACATGTCCTTGCTGGTGGCCCAGAAGAGCAGGACAAGCTGTGAAAAGAGGTGATACCCCGGGGCTTGACCAGACATTCTGCCACGTGTGCTGGCTCCTGGGGAGCTGCAGCACCCTGGGGCACCCAGGCAAGGGGGGCATCATTCCATACACTGCAAACAGCCCAAGGGCTGGTGGGGGTCTGGGCTGGCACCCTGCAGCCGTGCAGGTGGTGTTTCAGACCAGGAGGACTTTTGCTTCCAAGATTTTGGATTGCACTGGAAACACCCTCTGTGTCCCCACTGGAAATACTGGGGACACAGAGGACATCAGGATGAATCCCCTCAGTGCCTCCAGGCCCGCTGTGCTTGAGGACAGCCAGCAGCCCCTGAGGTTTGCAGTGAGGGCAGAAGGGGATTCCTGGGGATGGGGGACCAGCTCAGATCCCTCTCTCTCTCCTGCAGACCTCAGTGATCATCTCCTGGAGGTGGTGGGGCTGGAAGGGGCCATGGAAATGGGGCAGATCTACACCGGGCTGAAGAGTGCAGGGAAGAGACTGGCCCAGTGCTCCTCTGTCATCATCAGGTACTTGTCCCCTTCACCGCCGAGCAACAGTGAAATCTGACACCTGGGACACCTGTGTCACTGTGTCACCTGTGTCACCTGTGTCACCTGTGTCACCTGTGTCACCTGTGTCAATGTGTCACCTGTGTCACCTGTGTCACTGCCCTCTCTTCTCTCTGCCTCGCAGGACGTCCAAGCTGCTGCCCATGCAGGTGGATGGGGAGCCCTGGATGCAGCCGTCCTGCACTGTGAGTGCCCAGGGAGGGGCAGGGAGCTGGGCTGGGCAGGGACTGGCAGGATGTCAGGATCAGGCAGGAGGGGCTGGCAGGATTTGGGGATGGGGCAGGAGG
>VXBR01008607.1:37337-54868 GCA_013400215.1 Cisticola juncidis
CGGCCCCCCCGGCCACAGCTTCCAGCCCCCCATGGGCATCAAGCAGGAGCCCCGGGACTACTGCATTGACTCAGGTGGGTGTGGGGACAGCCAGGGACAGGGTGGGGTTACACCAGTGACACTCCAGGGAGCAGAGCATCTCTGCCATCAGCGTGGCAGGGGCAGGGTTGAGCCTCGGGCAGTGGATGCTGTGTCACCCTGGAGCTCCCTTGGAGCTGGGATACTGCTTTGTAGTTTTCATTCCTCTCTCCTCCTTTTCCCAAGCCAGAGGATAGAGCAGGCGTTCACCTGGTGCCAGTGGTGCGGTCAATGCTGCAGCCACAGCCTGGGGTGCCCCAGCCCCTCGGCTCTGGCCTAGGGCCAGCTGTGATTGCTGCCTGCTGGACCCTACCAGCATCACGGAAAAATCCTCTAATCGCCTTAGGACCTAAAAATACCCCAGCCTCGGGATGGAGGGTGGCACAGCCAAGCAGATGGCAGGGGAGGTGCAGCAGTGCCTCCCTTCATGTGGGGCCTGTGAAAACTCGAGCTGACTTAGCCCATGCTCCAGTCTCAATTCCAGTGCCATCCCAAATCATACTGGGGCTTTTTCCCCAAGGTTGAGGGTGGAGCTAGTGGACCAGGGAGCGTGGGGAAGGGAGGAAGGTTCCCAGACTTCACCACAGGACATGCTTGGGGTAAAGAAAGTGCTGCCAAATCCATGGTGGCACCCACAGGATTTATGACCTTAATGTCCTTTCATTTCCCCCTCAGAAGTGCCTAACTGCCAGTCCTCGTACCTACAGGGGAATGTCTTCCCCAACAGCCATGACGGTGAGTGACTCCCCCACTCTCCCCCTGTCCCACCCCTCACCTGTGGCGGGCAGCACCCCCTGGGCACCCAGAAAACACCCATGAGAGCACCATGGGGCCATGAGAGCTGCATGCAGCCCTGGCAGCAGCCCCAGAAGCAGCCAGCAGCCCCTGTGGGCGTGCTGTGAGGGCTGGTGTAATCTGGGATAATGCGCCTGACAGAGCTGCTAACAGGGTTTGGGAGCAGTGAGGGGGGCTCAGCCACTGAAATAATGAAATGGGTCTGCTCCCAGAGCTGTGGGTGCTGGATTCAGCCAAGCCAGGGGTTTTGGGGTCCAGCCAGGGTAGTTGAGGGGCCCTGTGCTCACGAAGAGTCTCTTCCCCACAGGATTTTCATATGAAAAGGACACAAGATTGTATTTTGATGACACATGCGTGGTACCCGAGAGGCTGGAGGGTAAGAATCTGGCCCTAGAGGAGGCCTGCAGGGGACACAGGGCTCAGGGAGGAAGATGTGGGGATGCTGGGATCTACAGTTTATAAAGCTTATAAAGCCAAGCAGTGCATGGTGCTCCTGAGAGCTGCTGAGCATTATCCCATGTAGCAACTTGCCATCAGTGCCGTGCTCCATCTCTGTCCCTGACACCTGCCTGCAGCACCATCCCCAGCACCTCTCCCCTGTCCCACCCCTGGCCTGATTCTGCTCAGGTGTCTGGGCACAGGGATGACCCATGTTGTACCTGTCTGCTGCGGGTGGCACAGCCTGGGAGAGGGGCAGAGCCTGGCAGAGGGGCAGAGCAGGGTGATAACCCAGGTGTGTTTGTCGAGCAGGTAAAGTGAAGCAGGAGCCCACCCTGTACCGCGAGGGCCCTCCCTACCAGCGGCGCGGGTCCCTGCAGCTCTGGCAGTTCCTGGTCACCCTCCTGGATGACCCTGCCAACGCCCACTTCATCGCCTGGACCGGCCGGGGCATGGAGTTCAAGCTGATCGAGCCCGAGGAGGTACGAGAGGCCCTGCCCTGGGTGCAGGGCTGGGCTGAATCCTTCCCATGCAACAGGACCTTCCCATTTGAGGGGAACACCTATCTCTGCTCTCCAGTCAGCTGTAGAGATTTGCCTTTAGGATCTTCCTCAGCCTCTTGGCTGGCTCCTGAAGCTGGCAGTGGTCACCAGCCGTGGTGGGGTTACCCCTGTGCCATGCTTTGCTGAGTTCTGCTGCTCTGCCATGGCTCCCTCCTTCCCGAGCTGCTGCCATCCCGGCTTTCCAGAGCAGCTCCGTGCTGGTGCCGCGGTGCCGGAACCACGCGGCCCCGCGGGAGGGTGACACAGAGGAAGGAGCTGCCTGGGGAGTAATTGGGAGCAGCTGTGGCCAGCGCCGGGCTGCGCCTTGTGGGGAATTACCCATAATATCTCTTGCGCCATGCATGGAAATTGTGGTATTTTGAAGCAGCTTTTTTGGCAGGCTCTCCCTAATGAAATGAATTTTGATTTGGCCCCTGAGCCAGCGGTGGCTGTGTGGTCGCAGCCGGAGAATTTATCACGGCAGGCGGGGAACCACTCCCAGACCACGGTGACACCTTCACTGCAGCTGCCCCAGCCCCCAAACGAGCCTCTAGCCTGCATTTCGGTGGTGATTTCCTCTGAGGATCCCCATTCCAGCCCTGGCTGGAGCCCTGATGGCTGCCCCCTCTCTCCCTGCAGGTAGCACGGCGCTGGGGCATCCAGAAGAACCGGCCAGCCATGAACTATGACAAGCTCAGCCGCTCCCTGCGCTACTACTACGAGAAGGGCATCATGCAGAAGGTGAGTGACCGTCCCCTGCGTCCCAGGATGTGGCAGGACAGGGATCAGGTCCTGTGAGGTCTGGGGTCCTTCCCCAGGGCAGGGGGGACGCTCAGGGCCCCCCTCACGCCCTCCCTCGTCCCGCAGGTTGCCGGCGAGCGGTACGTCTACAAATTCGTCTGCGACCCCGACGCCCTCTTTTCCATGGCCTATCCCGACAACCAGCGCCCCTTCCTGAAGACGGAGCCGGAGTGCCCGGTGCCGGAGGAGGAGACGGTGCCGCTGACGCACTTCGAGGACAGCCCGGCGTTCCTCCTGGAGAGGGATCCCTGCGGAAGCCTTCCCTACGCGGAGGGCTTCGCCTACTGACTCGGCCGGCACAGCCATGGCACTAGCGCGTCCACCCGGGGCAAACACGGTTTTTTCTAAAATGAGTATTTTTGGCTGTCCATAGGAGGAGGAGAAAAAAACAAAAAAAGCAGACCCCGACGACAAACAGCATGGGTGCGCACACAGATCCGAGGAATTTCAAACGCCCCACGTGTGTTGCCGCCGAATTCCCACCCTTCCTTTCCAAGGGCTAGTGCACAGGACTGCCCGTGGCTGGCACCTCCTGCCATGCGTCAGTGTGATGTCCTGGGGCCTCAAGCCGAGGGCTCTTCCCCGGCCCCGGCAGTGCCCCGGGGCTGGGCTGCGTGGCCGCCGAGCCAATTGTCACGACAATCTGCTTTGCATCGAGCACAATCCGCGTAGCTGCCTTGTGTGGAGGAAAGGGCTTTGATTTGCACAGAGAGGAGGGACGCGGGGGCCAGCACCCCGGGGCTGATGTGCGCAGCATCCTACCCCAACCCCCAGGAGCCTTCTGCCTTCTTCCCCAGCCCCCTCCCCATATAACCTGTTGTTCCCGTAGAACCTCCTGCATCTTCTCCGTGCCCTCAGTCCTCCCCAGCTCTGGCTATGGGCCATGGGTTGCATTTTGGGGGAGGAGACCCTGACACTAACTCCCTCTTGGGTTGTTTGTTGTTTTTCTTTTTTTTTTTTTTTTTTTTGGGATGTTTTAGGAAAATACTAAAGGTTTCTAAACTGATTTTTGTAGATTTTTTGTATTTTAAGGCAAAGCTATTTTTTGCAGCTCGGCTGCTGTCCCTGGAGCCCCTGGGGACACCCCCATGGCTTTCCTGGTGGCAGGGGGAGCCCTCGCTGCCCGTGGCTTCCTGGGATGGCTGCCGAAGGATCTGGTCCACTCCATTTCACTGCTCCAGTCCTCTTTCCCAGGGGAGCCAGGGCTGAATCCTGAGCTCAGCTGTGCTCCCCCTGCTTGGCATGGCCTCGGAGCTGGGCTGTAAAGCTGAGGTGGGCAGGGATGGGGGGTCCCTTCCTCAATACCCCACTTCCCTCCAGCTCCTCCTTCCCCTTGCTGCACCTCCTAACACTCCTCCACCACTCATATATCCTTACCTGCCTCCCCTGCACCAGGCTACATGTTTTATTGTAAATGCTGTATAGGAATTTTTTTCTCTTCTTTAGTTAGCTTCGGTTGGAATTTATGTTTGGGTTTTTTGGTTTTGCTTTTCTTTTTTTTTTTGGTTGGTTTTTTTTTTGTCCTTTTTTTTTTGGGAAGTATGAAGATTAACTCTACAATGACTTGGTTGCTCTCCCCATGGTGGCTGCAGTGGCCTGTACCCATGGGGAGCATTTGGTTTTGGGAACCCCACCTTGGGGGACAGGTTTTTAACCATCTGCTTGGTGTGGCAGGTCTGCAGTGCAGAAGGAGTTAATCTGAGGACTGATTTGAAATATCTTTATTCAAGCAGGGCTATGTATCTCCTGCAAAGCTGCATTACATTCTGTACTGTGTACAATAAAGGATCTTGCTTCCTGTTCCTCCCTGACTGCCTGGGCTCCTGCTTTGCCTGTGCCTGGGATGCTGGGGGAGCCTCTGGATGTGCTGTGGGGGCTGTAGTGGTCCATGAACAGCCCATTCATCCTCTGGGACTGCAGCATGGTGTTCCTGGAGCTGGGACCAAGTCACCTCCAGCCCTCCTTGCCAACCCCCCAGTTCTGGATTTGTTGCTCCTGGGTGTGGATACTGCCATGGCTGTCACAAAGCCCCATCCCATGAGAGGATCCTTTAGGAATGGGGGTGGCTTCTGCCCAGTAGGTGCAATTTAATATTGTTTCTTCCCAAGGTTTCTCAGTGAGTGCTCCACTCCCCTGGGCAGCCAAGCACCTGCCCTCAAGCAGGGCTAAAGCTCTGCTTTGAGGAAAGAGCCCTCCACAAGCTACTGGCAGTGGTCTCCCCACTGTCTCCATTTCTGGGCTGGGAAAAACTCAGGGTTTGCAAACAGAGGGAGGTGGGTGGAGGGCAAGGGCTGTTCTGTGGGGACTTGATTCAGCTGAAGGGTCTGTGTTTCTCCTGACAGGCTGGAGAAAATCTCAAACACCCCAGAACTGCCCCTTTCCCTTGGCCTCAATTTTAGCTGAGCTGAGCTGGGGTGTCCATGGGCTCCCAGCCCATCCAGTGCAGGAGCTTGGTGTGATGCTGCTGGAGAAACTCTGGCACCTCTTTCTCTTCTTTATTTTCACTGCCCAGCCAAACCCCATCCCTCGATGTGGCAGTGGAGAGATAAAAGGTCCTCATGTGCCATGATGCTGTTTACAAACTCCCTCACCTGGATCCACTCCTGGCTGCCAGCCACGTTGCTAATGGGTCCTTAAGATGCTCTTCCATCATGCCTGAAGTATTAAGCTGCATGGGGAAGTGTGGCTGTCTCCCAGCCCAGGCAGGACAAAGCAAAACCAATTCCTCTGGCGTGGAGCCTTCAAGGAGCTAAATCAGCAGTTTGGCCTCAGGAGACACCCTGCACTCCCAACCCCACCCCATCTTTATTTTCCACAAAGCTCTGTCCTCTGCCCAAGACTGCAGCCCCCAGGTGCTCTGAGCCCCAGACAGTGCCTGGTAATCCCACCTCGCTGGGGATTTCAGCAGTGCTGTGCTCAGGATGGAGCAGGGGAAACGGGGCCACCGGCAGCGCGGCCGGCGGGCAGATGGCCAAGGGGGCTGGGATCAGAACCTCTGCAGAGATCTGGGACCAGCTATGGAGGGCGAGGATGAGGATGAGCAGATCAGGCAAAGCCTTTCAAAGCCTTCATCAAGCATCTCCTTCCACTACAACCCTGACCCTGGCCCTGCAAATCTTGCTGTGGGCAGGGCTGGGGCCCCAAGGGCATCTCTCGCTGCTGTTACAGAAGGGAGAGGGTAGCAGGAGGGGTTTTTCTATTTTTCTATTTTTCTATTCCAGTTTATCAGTGTGGGACAAAAGGGCTCAGACCTCACAGGGTTCGATACCACACTGGCTTTATTACTTAGGACACCAAGAATTTACATTTGATCCTGCTGTGCATCACCCCTCCCTCTCCTCATGCTCCATGCAGAGGGGATGGAGCTGCCTTGGGTGCCTGGTCCCTCTGTTCCCACCCCGAGGGTGAGGGACAAGCCACAGCTGCTCAGTGTCCTGCCTGCAGCCTCCCAGGATGGGGACAAGAGCTCCCAGGCAGACCAGGGGCTGGAGCAGCACTTGCCAGGAGTGAGGAGATGGAGGGGAAGCAGGTGGGGAAGCTTTCATGCTCCCTTCTCACTTTGTGCCCCATCAGATGCAGCTTCCAGGCACAGGATGTGCCCTGTTGGGACACACTCCAGCATGCCATGGGAGGGGGAGCCCAGCTGGGGAGCATTGCTGCAGCTGCCACCACTGTCCCCAGGACCAGGAGTGGCTCAGGTGCCACTGCTCCACCCCCAGGACTGACCACCTTGGTCCCCTCCTCCCATATTCCTGCACCATTTGCCTCCTGCCCTCCTCCCATTCCTCCAGGCACTGGGGAGGATGAAGAGGGGTGAGCAGAGAGGATGGTGAAGGATGAAGCACCATTTTGGGGAGGATTCAGCTATCCAGACTGGGAAAAACCTTGGTGCTGGTGTCCAACCCTGTCTCCAATCCTGCAGCTCTCCTCAGTGTGGTCATTGTGGAACAGAGCCCAGCAGCACTTTGGGGTGAACAACAATCTGTGACACTGGGTAAGCACACAATAAAATGGCAGCTGGTATTGAATGGAGACAAATGTGGTTTTTCCTATTTTCTTCTTTTCACAGTCATTGTAATGAGCCCCAAGTTACCCCCTCCCTGGAATGAGAGTTTGGAGTTACCAGATGGTCCAAGAGGCACAGGTTAAAAATCATTTGGAAAAGAGGAGCCTGTAAAAGGGAGAGCATCATTGCAACCCTTTACACATCCATAATTCATGGAGTACATTTCTGCTCTCCCTGTCTTGGAAGCATATAGCAGGACTGGAAAATGTTCAAAAAGCAGCAGAGACAGCCAAGGGTCTGCTATGGCTCTTACATGGGAGTGTATAAATAGTCTGGCACTTCCGACTGGGGCAGGATTTGTGGCTCAGGGGCTTCATATTTAATAGCCCATGACGAAGTTTTCCATTGCTGCCTGGAAGAGCATTTTGGGGAAGAATTACTGCCCACACAGCTCGTTCTTCTGGCAGAACTGAGAAGCCCAGCAGCTCAGATTAGAGGTGCTGCATGGCCCACCACAGGCAGGGAGACACAGCTCCCACCTGGCCCTCGTCCCACTGCCCATCCTGGTGGCCTGTGCTTGGCAGCAGGTTCCACCAGGGAGGTGGGCACATCACAGCAGCTCCTCTCCTCCCCAGCTCTTCAAACACTCAGTGTTTTCAATAAGTGGGTTGATTTGGCTCTTAAACACCTGGAGCAACATGAGTGGCTCCATGTGCAGAGCCAACTTCAGTGAGTCAGCTCCAGAAAAAGAACCCAAAAACAACCACACCAAAACAAAACAGAACAACAACCAAAAAAAAAAAAAAAAAAAAAAAAAAAAAAAAAAAAAAAAAAAAAAGAAAAAAAAAAATCAAGCAAGCAAAGATCTGGTGAGTAAGGAAAAGTGAGGAACTTCCACCCGGGGGCGTGCAGGACACCCGGCTCCCTTCACATTGTTCTGGCACCACCTCGTGGATGTCCATCTGCTGCTTGTGGCTACCACGGGGTGCAGAGGGCTTTGGTACCCAAATGTGGCTCATACCTGCGGGATGGACACCCTGTGGCAGGGAGCACTTCAGCCGTGTTTGCCAGGGCTTGTGTTTGCTTTGTGCTGCCTTCCTGGGAGATGTTACTGACTGTGTTACTGACTCCCAGCCTCCCACTCCTGGGCAGGAAGAGGGAGACCTCTGACCCCACCTTCTCCTGTGCTCCTTTGAGAAGGGAGCTGAGGCTCCACTGACACCCCAGAGGCTCAGAGCCCTCCAGCACTGAGCTCCCAGCCTCTCACAAGGCACTAACACTGGAATAAGCCTCTAAGTAGCTTCTGAAACCATGAGCCAATTGCTGAATTAAAGGCTCTCAGAGCTACAGAGGGGAGGCTCTGTCATCCTCTTATCATTAACTATGGCAGGAATTGTGTTATTCCTGTGCTCTGTAGGTGCCCATGGACTATTCCCAACCACAGATCACCTCCATAGGTTCTTCTGTCTGGAGAACCTGAGGAACCTGCAATCCTGAGGCAGGAATCCTACCTAGAGGAAGGTGTCCCTGCCCATGGCAGGAAGATGGAGCTAGAGGGTCTTTAAGGTCTCTTCCAACCCAAATCATTCTAGCATTCTGTGATTTCTTGGGCCACCTTTTAGGGGGGCAAGCAATAGGACTGCAGAGGCTCAGATTTTGGAAGGAGGGTGCCCTAACTTTGTTGCAGAAGGGGATCCCTCCTGCTTTGAAGGGCTGGGTGCTCACCTGGCTGGTGCCCAGCCCCTGCCCAGGAGGGGGTTCTGGGCACGGGTCAGCCAGTGTATGGGTAAGACAGAGCCAAAGATGCAGTGTGAGGTTTTGTCTCAGCTGACAGTGGAGCCAAGGTGAGGGGCAGAGCTGGGAACTTGTCTGCAAGACAAGGGATCAGCTGGAATAGTGGCTTGTTTAGAAGGCTTTTTAGTTTAATATAAATAAAACCATCCTGGACAGAACAGGCAGAAGATGAGGCAAGAAACCCTGAGCTCCCACAGTACTGGGTCAGCACAGCTGCACTCCAGGCTGATCATCCTTTGTCCATAAACTTTGCTGGGATTCTTGAAGGGACCTGATACAGACTTTCAAATGGCACAGCCAGGCCAGCCCTGTGCCAGCCTGGGCAGCACCCCCGGGCCTGGCACCCTCTGAGTGCTCATCTCTGCAAGGATGAGAGAGGCTCTGCCAAGGGTGACACGAACCCAGGCGTGCAGGAATCTCTTTTAAAAAAAATCATCTCACGATTTCTTGGCCACCTTGGACCCAGGAGAGGGCAGCAGCAGCCCAGGCTGCAGCCTCAGCTACCCTTTCCAAAGCTCCTGTTCATCTCCTAGGCTGCTCAGAGGCAGCTGAGAAAGAAAAGCTGTGTATGGAGCCAGCAGTGAAGAGCAAAAACCCAGTGGGTGGGCTAGTGTTACTCTCCTGGGCTTCAAAACTGTTTCCTTTCAAGAAGGAAATGGAAAAATCCCCATCTTTTTTTGAAAACACATTGGAGTGCCAGGGCATTCCATGGCAGTCTTTCATTCTTCTGGTATCAGTGATCCCTGTGGGTGCTTGTCATGGCACCAGAAAGGAGGGTAGTGATACTGGGAACGTTCCCAGTCGAGGTGGGAGGAAAGTACCTGCAGTGTGTGCCCATCACGCTGCTGCAGGGATGCTAAAAGCCCACAAGATTCCCACTGTGGAGCTCTCATGGCTTCACTCAGAGCACTCCAGGGGGATAAAACAAGATTACCAGTGCTGCACAGGCCTGCTGGCTGCCTTGCCTTCTCTGATTTTGCTGTGCCCGAAGGAACAGGAAAGGGAAGGCTGAAAATATGGAAATTTTCTACTTATCCACCTTGGCACCCCACACACGGGCTCCCCCAGCTCTCTGCACTGCTGAACACGGTGAAACTCAGGCTCTCCATTTCCACTGGCAGCATCACAGGGGTGGGTCAGCCTCTCCCGGGGCAGCCCTGGCATTTCCACCCCACCAGGCCGGCAGCATCTCCTGCCTTTCCTGGATGAGCTCACCGGGATGAGTCACGGAGCAGGTGAGTGGGAGGAGGAACCCTCACACCGAATTCCTGCATTCCCAGCCACCTGCTCTGCCAACAGCCAGCCTGGGGTTTGCTGGGGCAGTTCCCTTCCTGCCTGGCTGGGCCTGCCCCAGGCACACGGGCTGCAGCCTGCCCCACTCCTGGCTCACAGCTAAACCCTCAGCCATGTGCCCTCTGCTCTCAGCAGGGCTCAACTCATGGTTTATTTGTTGGTGTGTTGTTGTTTTTTTTAGTTCACACCCTCTGAAATCACAGAAGTGCAAAATTATTGCTTACCAAAGCTGTTCTGCTGAAATGAGTCATGAAACAAGGAGCTTTGTCACTCTGCCAGACACAGCCTGGCTGCTTCTCTAAACTGAATGGCAGCAGAGAACAGCTCTGCTGCTCCTCCCTTTGGGCTTCAGCCCACCTGCACCCGGTGTTACCAGCCTGCATCCAGAGCCTGGGGAGAGAATTATTCCCACCTGCATTGTTCTCCAGCACTATTCCCACCTCCTCAGACCACCTTTTGTACCCCATTTTTGGGTGAAGCTCTGCATGGTGCAGTAACATTTCAGTGATGCCATGCTTTGTACCAAGCCTGTTTGGGGAGCTACCACTGTGCACAACTCCTGCAAAATTGATCTCTTACTCAGAAAACTATTCAGCCAGTCAGTGCAGCCTTTTCCATCCTTCCATCCATCCATCATCCATCCATCCATCCATTCATCCATCCCTCCATCCATCCCTCCATCCATCCCTCCATCCATACATCCATCCCTCCATCCATCCCTCCATCCATACATCCATCCCTCCATCCATCCCTCCATCCATACATCCATCCCTCCATCCATCCCTCTATCCATCCATCCCTCTCTCCATACATCCATCCCTCCATCCATCCATCCCTCCATCCATCCCTCTCTCCATACATCCATCCCTCCATCCATCCATCCCTCCATCCATCCATCCCTCCATCCCTCCATCCATTCCTCCATCATCCATCCAGCCATTCCTCCATCCATCCATCCCTCCATCCATCCATCCATCCATCCATCCATCCCTGGTGGCACCAGGGCAGAGGCTGTGGAAGGAAGGAGCAGCAACACCATCTCCACATCCAATGCTACGTCCATAACCAGCTACTGAGAGACATAAAAAAAATCAAAGCCAACATTTGAACTTAAAAGGGCCACCAGATTTATGTGTTACACAGAGCCCACCTTCCTTTTCCTCCCTCAGATGATGCTTCCTGCCCTAAGCCAAACAGAATGGTGTATTCTTGGTGCCTGAGGAAACCCACCCTACAATATCAGTTATCTTAATGCCATTTGGAATTTAGCCCCTTTCCCTGAGGTTTTGAACTCCTCCCCGGAATGAAAGGTGGTATTGTTTTGAAATCACTGCCAGAGAAAGGAGGCAGACATGGGTCTATTGGAAATGTCCCTTGTGTCTAGTGAGGGACCAAGAGTAGCCAGAGCTACTTTCCAGGACTGCCCTTGGCTCCTCCTGTGGTCTGGGGCTGACATAGCCCCAAAAAGAATTGCTAAGGTGCCTCTCGTTCACCTCCAGGCAGTTGTAGGCAGCTCAAAGAAAGCTGCAGAGCACAGATCCCTGAATTTTCTTTCTTCGTTCTCGTTTCTCTCTGCAAAGACTTCCCAGACAAACCTTGGGATGCTGCCCCTGGCCTGGATTTTGTGCACCTGGCTCTCAACTTTCCCTACAGTGAAGCCTGCAAGAAGTGCAGATCTCTCACATGGGACAGCCCATGGTAGACTGCACCCAAGACCAGAGATGTACTTGCAGCAGCTGTTGGATGAAGCAGGTATGCCTCCAATGAGATTTGTTGGCTTTTCTCTTTCTTTTTTCTTTTTTAAGCAATAAAGTAAATGGATTCCATCCATCAGGTGAGACAATTTGACAAGATTCGGCCTGATTATTGAATTTTTCTTTAAAATTGCTGCTCACTTGCAGCCCTGTTGAAACATGCCCGGGGCAGCACAGCTGCAGGCAGCCTGAAAGCAATGCCCATGGAGCTGAGCCTGTCAAAATGAACTCACAGCTTTGTCAGGGAGGAGATATCAGCAGACAGGATCAGCACTGTGATCACGATTTGCAGCCTGGGGCATGGTGTGGTGAAAAATACTGTAGGTGAAACTAGTCTGGGAGAAGCAGCAGAGGTGTGGGAAGGCAGCTGAGCAGCAGAGCTCTGTGGGACAGAGGATTTCCCTCTGTCTGGAGGTATCACCTCTAAATAAGTGTAAGCATTTAATATTACTGCAAGTGAAAGAAGTTTAAGATCCAGCTGACACCAAGGTTTGTGTCTAATTACATTGCCCTCATGAGGAAATATTGCATAGTATCCTTGCTTATCTTCTCTGTAACAGTCCTCAGAAGATACTTCATGGATTACAGGATGGGAAAGGATCATTTATAGGCCAGGGTTAGATTTGATATTAGGAGGGTGGGCAGGCCCTGGCACAGGCTGCCCAGAGCAGCTGTAGCTGCCCCACCCCCTGAAGTGTCCAAGGCCAGGTTGGATGGGGCTTGGAGCAGCCTGGGATAGTGGCTGCTACCCCTGCAACACCACTGCCAGCATCCCAGCATTCCAATATCCCAATATCCCAATATCCCAATATCCCAACATCCCAACATCCCAGTATCCCAGCATTCCAACATTCAAACATCCTAACACCCCAATATCCCAACA
Source organism: Cisticola juncidis (assembly GCA_013400215.1). Classification (NCBI taxonomy): domain Eukaryota; kingdom Metazoa; phylum Chordata; class Aves; order Passeriformes; family Cisticolidae; genus Cisticola; species Cisticola juncidis. The sequence goes on from VXBR01008607.1 coordinate 49,722, forward strand.
TCTCAGCATCCCAACATCCCAATGTCCCAGCATTCCAACATCCAAACATCCCAACATTCCAATATCCCAATATCCTAACATCACAGCATCCCGGCATCCCAAAGTCCCAGCATTCCAACATCTCAACACCCCAATATCCCAGCATCCCAGCATCCCAACATCCCAGTATCCCAACATCCAAACGTCCCATCATCCCAATATCCCAACATCCCAGCATCCCGGTATCCCAACATCCCAATATCTCATCATCCCAACATCCCAGCATCCCAACATCCCAATATCCGAACATCCAGTGTCCCAGCAGGGTGGGCAGGGGTCAGAGGTGGAGGACACAGCTGCAGGACCAGCAGCTGCTCTTGAGGCTGTGCTGGCTGTGGGGTGACAGAGAAAAGCGGGAAGAAAAGCTAAAGTGGGAATTGTGAAAAATGAACACTTTGCTTTCTGGAGCATGGTGCTGGCTGGGAAAGCAGTGTGGCTGCCATCCAAAGGGCACAAACACCAGATTTCATTTAGACTTTGAGTTTGTGTGGATAAGCTCCACTCCATGGCCTCAGCTGCATTCACAAATCCATGTCTGTACCTGCAGGAGCAGCATCCCAGGCCTGGAAAGGCGCTCCAAACTCTGCTTCCTTCTAAAGTGCCCTTTTTCCTGGTTTGTTTAGTTTTTCAGGAGTTGCAACAGTGCCTCCTTTATTTAATGGCTTTATTTTTAGTACTGTATAGGACACACATCATCAGGGAGCCAGAGCTCTTAATTACAAACTTTTCAGCAGAAATTGGACCATCTCTCTGGGTCTCCTCAGCATCATGCTGCTGCCTTCCTGCCAGTGGGCATCAGAGCTGGCTGGGAGAGGCTGGAGCTACAGGGATAGGGGTAATGTTTAAGTTCCCAGACTGTTTTTGAGTCAAATTATGTATTTTCAGCAGGTTGAACTGTTACTAAAGGAGGAGATGAAGGTGTCAGGTTATTTTTTCCAAACCTACTCCTTATGTTCTCCCAGGAGTGCCTGGAGAGCAGGCACATTTGCAAATGTTTTTCTCCTTTTAGAGACGTTTTTCTTAGTCTTCTGTGCACTCTTGACACTCCTGCTCCTGGAAAGTAAGGCCAGGAAGCCTGTAAATCCCACTTGTCTGTGCTTTGTATATAACCTCTGTGGGACCCAGGGCCCCCTTGAGATGTCAGTGTGCATGAGAGGTCTGCAGGGACACAGCCCTGGGATTTTTCCCACCTCCATGAGCTCCAGACTGTGGGAATCAGCACTGGAGGCAGCCCACAGCCTCCCCAGGAGAGGCTCCTGCTCTCCAGCACACCAGGGTCTTGGAGCAGCCAAAGGCCTGACCCCTTAATATGTACATTTTAAGGGGCCAGGTTAACCCTGCTCTGCTCTCTCTGCCTCTCATGATCTGGCAGTGGCCACTCTCAGGAGCTGTCAGCCATGCAAAACAGGATTAATCAGGGAATGATTAAGGGTGGAAAAGCCTTCTGAGGTGATTGAGTCGAGCTGACAGCCCAGCACTGCCAAGGCCACCACTCAGCCACGTCTCCAAGTGCTGTATCTGCTCCTCCTTCAGATCCCTCCAGGAATGGTGGCTCCACCACTGCCTGTTTCAATGCTCAAACACCAGGGAAGATAAATCTTTCCTAATATCCAACCTAAACATCTCCCTCCCTTTCAGGAAGAGGCTGTTTGGTCTCACCCCACCCAACATGAGTTTGGTTAGTTTACCTGCATTGGTGACTGTTCCCAAAGTGCCCATCCCACCTCAGAGAGCCCAGTTTGCCAAGGCAAGCCCAGCCCACGGTGCTGGGCAGCAGAGAGACAGGAGAGCTCATCTGTCAGCATCACCTGGAGGTTTAACACGGCCACACCCTGCAGTGTCTCCCCCTCCTGTGAGCCCCACACCTCCTCTGCACCCATAGGTGGTGGAGGAAGCAGCTCCCTCAAAGGACCCAGGGGAGATTGCCTTTGTAGAGGGCAGGGATGATAAATCAGTGTCTTGGGTTATGTAAAAAAAAACAAACAAAAAAAACCAAAAAAAAACCCCCACAAAAAAACCCACAAACCACACAAACCCCCCCCAAAAAACAACATGTATTCTATTTCATCTGTAGAAAGCAGTTGGGGAGATGGTTTTTTGTCTTTCTCTCCTGTAACTCCAGGGGAGGAGGGTGGAGCCTTCTGATCCCAGCCCGGCTGTTAAACCAGGTGGGGCAGGGTTTGTGATCTCTGTCACCACTGCCCACCCTCGGGGAGATCTTCTGTTCATGGGCCATTGAGGGTCACAGTGACATCACACATTGCATCATCCATTGGGAGATGGAACACCCAGGGGGAGGAGCCAACCATTCCTACCCAGATAAAAATGGGGATACAGGGACCCCAGACATTCCTCTTTGCCACTGGATTCCTGGAGGAAGATCAGACCCATCTCACCAGCACTGGACACTTTTTCTACAGGATCATCTCTACTCCAACAGAACCACATCTGGCACCCCAGGAGGATTTATTTGGACTGCCTCCAACAGCCTGCCCAGCAGGATGTCAGGTCGTATCTCTGTCAGGGTTTTTCCAGACTTTTGTTTGTTTGTTTGTTTTTTGTACTACTGCATTTCTATTTTTAATACTCCTAGTAAAGAACTGTTATTTCTATTCCCATTTTTTAGCCTGAAAGCTCCTAATTTCAAAATTACAATAATTTGGAGGGAGGGAGTTTACAATCTCCATTCCAAGGGTTCTCCAGCTTTCCCTGACAGACACCTGTCTTTCCAAACCAAGACAATCAGCATGGAAGAACCAACACACATTTACACCAGTTTACAGAATCACAGATTGGTTAGAAGGGACCTTAAAGCCCACCCCATTCACGCCCTCTGCCACAGGCAGGGTCTCCTTCCACTAGACCAGGTTTCTCCAAACACATCCAACCTGGCCTTTCCACCCAGGATTAATCAGAGAGGCTGTTTTGTGCTTTGATTTTTGTACAGAATTGCTGCAACCACAAGCAGTGATGCCCCCTGCACTTTAAGACTCGTGTGCTTGACTGCCCTGAGCATCTCTGTGCCTGCCACTGACTCACTGCAGCCCCAGCTTCATCTAATTTTCATCACACAGCACAGCCTTGGGGGTTTGGATCAGTTTTGGATCAGTCTTTTGCTATCTTACAGGCCACCAGTGAGTGCCAGCATCTTCTCATTCTCTGAGCAGCTTCCACACAGGCCTGGTCCAGCCCAGGTCTGGGGCTCCTGGCCACCCAAGGGACACACAAACTCAGAGGGACCTGTGCAGTCTGGCACTGAGAGCCTGGCCTGGATACTCACTATTTTTTATAAGCATTGAAAACCAGAATTGTGCTCCATAAGTCAAACTTTAAATCTGCTAAGGTGGGGGAGACAGCAGCTGGTTTGTGCTCAGAGCCTGTTGTCCTGCTCTGGCATTGGCAATGCCATAGCAGCAGCTCAGAATCCTGCCTGCCTTCCTGCAGAGCTGGCACTGCCAGGAGCCCCTGTCCCAACACCAGCCTGTCCCAGAGCCACCCCCGTGAGCCCCAAGCCCCTGGGGAAGGAAGAGCTCCCTCTGCCTGAGAGGGACACACCCTGCAAATATAGAGGCCAACTGTGCTGTCCTGTTATCCCCAGAGGCTGGGTCTGGGATGTTAAATCACCCTGTGCAGTCCTTGGTTGCGCCACTCTTCCTTCTTTGCTTGATTTCAGGTCATGGGATGGGAATTAAGCTCTACACATGGTAACAAGGCAGGGAGGGTCATGCTTCCTTCAGACTTCCTTCAGACAAGTCACCCAGTATTTCACTCCCTCACAGCCTGAGGACATCACTTTGAGAAGTTTCTGGAGTAAATTGGAGGCGCTTTGCTAAATCTTTCAAGTGAAAGATAGCAGGATTAAATGCCACTTTTGATATAATCCTTAACTCTCTCTTCAAGGGAAGTGCAGCTTTGCCTCCAGCCCTGGCTGGTGCCTCCAGGCTGAGCCACTCTGATCCCAAAGTAAATAAAGCTCTTTGGAAAAGGGCAAATGTTTTCTCAGCTGCTCTTCTTCCCTTCAAACACAGGGCTGAGTGAAATTTTTATGTCTGCAGACAGAAATATGTGCAGTCAACAAATGCTTCTTGCTAGGAAGCTGTCTCCACAAGATAACTGGGTTTTGGAAAGTACACTGAGAATCCATGGGATACTCCTGGACCACACTGCTCTCCTTGCAGCTTTCCTTTCTCCTTTCCTTAAGTGCTTTACATTTTATGAACTCCCAAATGAGCTGATTTAAGCACTGCACATTAATCCTGGCATGTAGACAGTTCAGGCTCCTGGTGTCCTCAGGACTTTGTTTTTGCTCAGCCCTGGAGCTGTGTTTGTTGTGGGAGACAGCAAAGAGAAACAGCTCCTTGTCATGAGAAGCAGCAGTGGTGGGAAGGGCCAGAGCCCTGGTGTGGGGGCCTTTTCCCAGCTGCTGTCCCCTCACCCATCCCTGGATGTCTGTGTGCTCCTTCTCCTCCAGCTCCAGTTCTGACACCACAACTGAAGCCCAAAACTGACGAGGAAACCTTTCTGCCAGCTCTGATGAAACCATCTCAAAGCTGTGAATCCAATGTCAACACAAGCCATTCTATTAAATTTTTATTTTTATTAAATTGCTTAAATTTCAGCAAAGCTGCTGGGCAATTTTTCCAGTCTTCTCCCTGATGCACTGCAGGGTTTGGGAAGAATGCCTCATAATTTAGCTCAAGCTAGTTCCAACCTCCTGCAGGTTTATTGCTTGTAACAATAAATACACAGCCTGGGCTTCACTCTGTGAATTCATCACTCCCCCTCAGAGACAAAACGCTGGCTTGAACACGGAAGTATTTTTAGTTGTGCTGTTCTCCTCCTCCAGTTAAGCCATAAAACCCAAGGGCACAGATATTCCAAGCATCTTTTCCCAGCTTCAAGTAATCTACCATTAGGCACAGATCACAGGCTCACAGCATGCAGTGTGTACCCAAGCCCTGAAGGCAGCAGCCTTCCAGCAGCAGGAGAGGCTTGGAACACAACCCTTGGAGTTTGCTCCCTTTGAAAAGCCAGTTGTGCCCTCTCTTTTTCCACTCTGTAGAAACACCATGTGTTGGAGTCCAGGACATCCCTCTGGCCACCCTGGA
>VXBR01008607.1:55020-67108 GCA_013400215.1 Cisticola juncidis
GCAGAGCTGAGACAGAACTGAGATAATGCCCCTGCCAGGGAGGCCTGGCAGAGCTGAGACAGAACTGAGATAATGCCCCTGCCAGGGAGGCCTGGCAGAGCTGAGACAGAACTGAGATAATGAAGAATGAACAGCCTTAGGAACACAGACTGGGGACTCAGCTTGTCCTCTCTACTTCTGGTGTGAAACACTTAGGGGCAAAGAGAAGACGAAAAACCTGATTGCCTTGGGGAACAGCAACCCCAAGGAGAATCTCAGGGAAAAGCAACCCTGAGAAAGATGTGCCAGTTCTAACAAAAAGGAAAACACACCAGGCAATGGGGCACAATGGCATTCAGGGGAGCAGCCAGCCCTGCTGCAGCCCCCACATGGTTTGGACAGGTTGCCTTGTCTCTGGGGGAAAAAACAACCTTCTGGGTCAGGTGGCCATGGGGATCAGACACCTTTACCAGGACCAATGCCAGCGAGCTGAGAGGAAAGCTGGCAGCATAGGGCAAGGGTGTTAGCTGGCAGAAACTTGCCAGGCTTAAAAAGGGCAGTCTGGCCACTTCTGGCTGAGGAACTGAGAGCAAAGTATGTTCTAGCAGCTTAGAGGTGATTGAATTGTTCTTTTGAAGTGACAAGGAGATCAAAATAAAAGGCTATTTTGGAGGGCTTTTTTTAATCCCCTTCTTAGATTACCAGAAAATCCTGGCTCAGCTCTGGTGGGAAACAGGTACAAAGTGTACCCAGCCACCACTGCACAGCCCCCAGCTCACACCTCCACAACAGCAGCAAAAAGGCAACACCACACTGTTGAAAGGGCTTTAAACCAACTTCCAGGTGGTTTTGTGTTCCTTGGACAGTGTCACAGAGCAGTGGGGGAATGGATCTGCATGGCAAGGACCAGTGCAGGACCTTTAGCTCCTGCCTAAGGAGAGCTGGGTGAGACACTGTGAGGGCTGGTCCTACAAGGCAGCCCATCCTCAGTTCCCATCACAGCAGTGATGCTGAAGGTCCTTGGAGCTGCCCTCACTCCTCCAAAATCCAAACCAGTTGCCCTTGAGGTGGCTGAAAGGGACTCAATAGCAAGCCCAGTGCAAGTCACACACCAGCAGGGAATGGGGAATAAAAGTTTATCTTACTTAAACACAGAGCTCAACAAAAGCAAGAGAGAAGGTCACAAGATAGAACAGAAGTGGAAATTTCTGTATTTGACACCAGTGGAGAAGTACAAGCAGGGGATTGTATTTGACACAGGAGAGAAGTACAAGCAAAAGTCTTCCTGCAGTGATGGAGAAAAACTCCAATGCTGTTTGATGGTCTATGGGCAAAGAGAGGACATTGGACCTCACTTAAAGCTCTGTAATAAATACACTTGTAAGGAAGCTCGAAATTCCCTTCCTAACTCCTTATTTTCTTCCATCTATGAGAGGGAAAGGTTTTTTTTCATCTGACCTTGCCTGGACATGGTCTGCATAGCATGTGATTGACACAGGGGCACTCCATTTCCCACAGACTCTGCTTGAACATGCAATGCATTTTCCAGGTCCTGGTGACAGTGTAAAGTTCAATTAAGGATTGCTCTGTTTAGCTGTGCTGGGGGCTCATAATCCCAGTGGGTCAAAATGTTTAGAGTTAAAGAGGTTACAGGATTTTCTGAGAGAATATTTAAACTCCAGCTGTCAAACCATTTGCATAGAAGAAATTTGTAGACTCAGCCAGCAGTACATTAAATTGCTGTTTTCTTATCATTAATCTAGTAGCAAGCATTGTTTTCCCATTACCATAAGAGAATAATTAATCTGTGGCAGATTTATGCCTATGAATTATAAATAAGAGGCCTAAAAAACCAAGATAGTGAAGGAATTCAAGGGGACACACATTGATGAGAGCCTTGTCAAGAAGGCTCTTGGCAAAACCCTTGGAATGCCTTCAGGGTCTGATCTTTTCAGAAACCCATCTAAGAAACTTGAAATCTCCTTCATGTTCTGTTTACTTGTGCACAAAAAAAAACCCCACTTGCAGACTTTGCACACTAAAAAGAGAATTAAAAGAAAATCAGCGCTTTATCTCAGGGTCTATAAAACAAGTCTGAAAATGAGGAAGTTTGGTGGTGTAATTTCCTGAGAAACCTCAATCTCCCTGTCACTATTGTTCTGTACTTTGGTCTATAACACAGATGCAAGTCTGATAAATTATGGGCTTCACAGACTGTTTTCTTTCCATCTGCAGGAGAAAAAGCAGCACAGGAACAAAGGTGACATCTGCTGTGAGAGTGAGATCACTTTCTCTGGTTGCTCTGAAGAAGGTGAACCTGCTGCAGGTGTTTGATATGGGAGAGGTACAAGCCAGGCTGTGGTGGGGGCAAGGTGATGTCTAGGACACGATAAGCACCTCTCAAATCTTATCACTGAAACTCCCAAGCCAAGAGGGCTTTTCTGCTTCCCTCCTTTGATAAAGATATTTTGTTGACTGGATGTAGGTTCACTACAAAGGAACAGAGAATGAGGTCGGTGTTAGAGGGGGAGGAAGGTGGGATAATCCTTAATGAGCAAGTTCTTTTGTGAACAAAGGCAAGATGAGGCTCAGGTTCTTCCAGGCTCTACTCTGCTCTTACCACAGGAAATCTTTCCTCTGTAAAACATTCCACAGCCACAAAAATACTGGAGGTGCTGTTCTCCCACCTTCATCCAGCCCTTTCTTCTTCCTCCTGCTTCTCCCTAAGCACCTCCCATGCTGCCACCTGACCTTTCCTCAGCCTTTCCCTGAGCCCCCAGTTTGTCTGGTGGGACAGAAAGGCAGGAGACAGCTAAAGCTTGGACTCTGCCAGTGCCTGATGGGGTCAGCAGCAGCCATGTGTCCCTGTGCTGAGTGTTTGTCCCCTGCCTCATGGGGACATGTGGGAGTTTGTCCCATGTGTCCCTGTGCTGAGAGTTTGTCCCCTGCCACATGGGGACATGTGGGAGTTTGTCCCATGTGTCCCTGTGCTGTTTGTCCCCTGCCACACGGGGACATGTGGGAGTTTGTCCCATGTGTCCCTGTGATTGCTGCCCTTCAGCAAAAGGGGATGAAAGTGGGCAGGGGACTGAAAGGTCACTGGGGACAGGGAACAGCCCCCCAGGACAGCTTGTGAGTCTCACTTAGGACATTCAGTGTGTGGAAAACAGCTTTAAAAATGAAGGAAGATTTTACTACAAGCAGGTTTCTCATGCAGATGGTTGGGAACATTGGGGGAAAAGAATGAGGTCGTTGGTTTGGGGGTTTTCAGTTTTTGATGCTGGAAGAGGAACAGCAGACAGGCTTTTGGTATGGAGGAGCACAATAGTACTAACCCTGGTACTTGTTTTTTTCTTGGTTTTCTTTAACAACTAAATTAATTAGATCTACTCCTAGGACCTCCACCAATCATTTAAAAAGAAAGTGTTTATTAGGGTGATAAACAACCAACCCTGATGTCTCCCATCAGGTAGGACTGGCAAAAAGAGAAGAGGGAATAGAAAAATCACAGAGCCCCAGAGCAGCTGAGATTGTAAAGGACCCCTGGAAGTTCTCCAAAATGACTAAATATTACAAATAGGACTGAACACAACATAAACACTTGTCTGTATCATGCTCAATACTGTTAGTTCCTAAATGCACCGTGTTGTGTGCAATTCTTTTTTCTTTGTTGTTTATTTGGTGATGATGCTGCTGGTGCTGTGATTACAGGAGTGAGAAGGGTTGAAGGACCCTCCTTTAACACCAAGTGCAAGGTGAGCAGCACACTGCTCAGCTCTGGTATGGTTTTTGGGACTAGGAAATGCAAGACCACAGAGAGAAGCCAGAGAAGTCTGAAATCTATTCGAGGGGAACTCCACCATCTCTTCATTATCAGCAGTCTCCAGGCTGAGCCTTTGTCTGCCTCTTGTAACCCCCTTCCCACCCACACACATTCCTTTCCAGCAATGCTGCTTTATTTGGCTTGTCATTATCTTCTTGTTAAATCCACTTAATTGCTGCATTTAACTCTTCCTGCTCCTTAATAGATCCTTTGATATCACTTATTTACTGAAAAAAACCCCATAGCCTTAAGTATTACATTTTAAACTGCATCTGAATTCATAAAGGTCTTGCCAGTCCCAGTGTGGAACTGTGCAGCTCCAGAACTCCCATTCCCTCCCAGGCTGGATTTGATGAGCTGTGAAGCTGCCCAAGTCAAAGTCTGCACACAGACAGGGTATTTCCAGAAATCCAAAGTCTCCTTTTCCACAAGCTCCTTTAGAACAACAAATCTGCACCCTCTGCTATGGACTACAAAGCTTTGAGTGCCTCTGTTTCAGACTGGAAGGGATCCTCTCTCTGCTGCCCAAAGGTGATTTGTGTAGTTTCCCATGTGTTCTGTACCTGCTCTGAATTTCCATAGCCAAATCTACCAAGAATCTAAGGAAGAAAATCCTAATTGTAAGTGATGCCAGCAAATCCCCTAATGCAAACATGTCAGGAAATTTAAAAAATTAAATGTTCCTCTGGCAATTTGGTTTTATCTGGGGAACTGCTTCAAGCTTTATACACAAAAATCCCCTAATTTCATGGGACCATCAGCTGCATCCACATTGGCAACTTCATCAGTATAACCCACCCCAAAGTCTCTGCAGCCACTGTCCAAGGCAGCACACAGCTCTGATGTGGAATAAGAGGCTCTCTCCTTCTCAATGTTTCTGTTTGAAAGCTTGGGGATGGGGGAAGTTACTCTTGAAGGGCTTTACTACTCAAAATGTGCTTGCAGACCAAGCTGGCACAGCACTCTTCACTGGGGGTGCAGCACTAGGGTAAAGCTGGGTCCAGCCCCTACATGCCAAGGCATCAGCCAAAGTGCAAAGGGCTAGAGCAGAAAAAGGAGGAATGTGCAAGGATCTGACTCCTACACATCCCCTGCTAGGGTTTCTGCTGGTCAGAGCACAGCACTACTGACTCTGAGTACAGATCTGGCCCAGAGATAGCACCCAAAAGTAAAGGTTTGGCTTTATCTCAGACCCCTTTGTAACTCCTGGAGGAGGAATAAAGCCCCTCTAAATGTCTGGGAGGGAAATCAGGGAAAAAACCAGCAAAATCCCCTATAGTGCCACATGTTTAAAACCCATGGGGTTTTTTTCTCTGCCTAGTGCCACACTTTTGGGAGCAGGGCACTGAGCAGGAGTCTCAGAAGGCTTTGGCAGAAAAGAGGCTCCACAGCCTTTCCCTGCTGACTCCAGGGAGGCCCTGCATCTGTTGGTGGGAACAGCATGTTTGTGACATGGCAACAACATGGGTTAAATTCCAGGCATGAACCAGGCAAGTCACAGTTTTAACATGTTAACATGCTCTACCAGGGGAAAAGCTGAAGTATTTTTAGCATGACTGGAGTGTTTGTCTCTGCACTGTCCTGGCCTTTTTTGGAATTGTTAACTCTGCTCTGGAAACAAATACAATAGCCACTGCAGTGGTGAAATACCACTTATTTTCTTTTATTGTTTGCCACAAAGAAGACTACAAGTCGTACTTCAAAGAGATTAAAGGAGAAACATACATCAGCTACTTTCAGAATAGCTCTTTTACAATGCCAGCCAGTTCACTTGCTGCTTCCCTATTTCTGCCCATGCCTCCCAGCCTTTCCTACTTACATGCTTAGCTCTGACAGAATCTCAGTGGAGAAAACATTTTTCTTCATGATGAAATTCCATCCTGAGTCATTGCTTGAAGGCACTGCCCCTTGCTTTCCTGTTTGACTGGGGTGGGTGCAGTAAGAGGAGTCAGTAAAACACACACTGCCCTCTCGTCCTGCCCCTCACACAGCTACTCAGACCAATCCCCAAAACCTGCAGGGAGAAGCAACTCTTGACAGATTATTGGGTTTTGTCTTGTTAAAAACCCACTGTGCTGGGGCAGAGCCCAGCAAGTGAGTCAGGGATAAAGGAGGAGATGAAATTTAAGCACAAATGTAACAAGAATCAACACAAGGCAAGTCTGAGGCCTGAAAGGGAAATCACACGGAGTGAAGGAAGGACTCTCCACCTCTCCTATTTTCATATCCCATTTCAAATAATATTCCCTTCCTCCTCCCCTGTGCCTGGTGCCAGCATAAGCCTGCAACAGCTGTAAGGAGCAGCCACCTGACAGTGCCACGCTGCCACCAGCGTGCCCAGGGACCAGCTACACCCAGGCCACACATGCAAGTTACCCAGGGAAACAGGATTCTTGGAAGGATTAGTGGTGAGAGAGGCTCATGGGCTGCAAATAGGAGACCGTTGGTGGATCATCTGCTCCCACTGATGGGAGAGGAGAACAAGCCTCTGTTTTTGTCCCAGTTCTTCTCTTCCTCCTCTTCAGAGATTGCCATTACCACTCTGGAATGACTTCTCCAGTTACTTCTTTTGCTTCTGGAGTGGGAGAGAAGATGGGGCAAGGGGGTTGTGCTTGGCAGCTCAGACTCATCTCTCAGGCAGCAGGACAAAGAAGATGGCCTTGAGGAAGTGACCAAAACTGCAAACAGCAGCCACGAGCCAGTGGGAGCGAAGGCTGGGGTCAGTGTTCACCACACATTTAGTGATGTCTGCCTAATGAGGAGGGAAGAGACACAGTCAGAGAGGGATGCCCAGGTCAGCCACTCCTGCAGGCTGTCCCAGCCCCACAACCACTGCTGCAGCCCCAGGGGCTGGCTCTGCCACCTCCACACACTGGAAGTTATTAAATCAGGCTCAAAAGCCCTGCAAAATACACTTTCCTAATTTCCCACCAATGAGACAAAGAGTCCCCCTCTTCAGCCATCCCTGGGGAAATAAATGTTACAGGAAGATTATCCAACACTTTCCATTTTGGATAGCTAAACACAGTTTTCCTTCCCTGCTCAAAAGGTCTAGGAAGCCTCAGCAGTATCAGCATTCCCATCCTTTTCTGTAAAGCCAGATGCTTCCCAGAGGTTGTCCTGTTTAATATCAGCTCAAGTTGCTTGTACGTTTTCTCTTGCCTTAATGCTTTCTTTGGAAGACATTCAAGCAAGCCATCCCCAGTTTAAATCTAAAGCAATGCAAGCTTTGTAGCTTTGTTTGTGGAAATGTATATGCCAGCAGAGATGCCTCCCAATGTGTGGGCCAGACTTAAAGACTGCTTGGGCAGCCAGTTTCAGGTATTGACAAGAAGAAAAACTGGCCTACAATGATTTAAAAAAAATCAAAAAACAACCCCCCCCATCAAACTGATATAAATAGGCTATCAGTTGGCATGGGAAGCAGAAAATGGAAAATACCAAGAAGATGAAGTGAACAGGAAAGAGGTAAAGAGAAAAAAAAGTATTTTCTGGTGCAGGAATCCAAATGAAAAGGTTTGCCCATGATATAACTGAGTTCTGGTTAAACTCCAGCCTAGCACAAGATGTGGACTGTGGCTGTGTAACAGGGGCTGCACTGTTAGCACATCAACCCCAGGGGGTTTTCAGAAACAGCTTCTGGGAACAATAATCACATCACAAGGATGGCAAATGTTCACAGCCCCAAAAGTTTTTTTGTTACAAGCTTAGCTCAGCAGCCCTCCAAATTCAGCTTCTGACATTATTCTCTCATTGACCAAGCACAGACAACTCTCAACCCTGAGGTGTTCCTGCCCAAAACAGGGCATGAGAGATGATGAATGCAATAATCTTCTCTATTCCTTCTGCCTGTGCTCAAGGCATGCATGAGCCTTGCCTGACCAACCTTGGTCATCATTAGAAGAAAGGAAAAGGGGGCTGAAGGGACAAACCCCAGAGCTTGGTTAGTGAGTACAGCCACACTAACCCACCCCATCATCACCTACAGACCAGGCAGCCTCCCACACATTCCAGCAGTTCCTTGTTCACCGTGTCTGCAGGGCTGCCACACATTGCTGATCTCCTGGGAGCATCAGAGAAGCTGAGCCCATGAATATCTGACAAGCAGAGACTGCAGAGGGGAGGAATACAGAGCATGCAATGATGGGAAGAACAGGATGACAGCTGAGTCAGCACCAAGGTGTGGAAATACTGCTGCCTACAGCTAAAAAACACAAGCAAACACAGCAAGCAGGGCCAAGATAGTCACCAGAAGATGCTGCAGTGTGGTACAAGTGGTTACAGGGACTTGATCTGAGTTGGGGAGGAGAGTAAGGTGGGTCTCCCTGATGGCTTAGCACACTCACCCTATTTGCATCTGAAAACTCTGAACTGATTCAACTTGTCAGATTCTAGCAGCCTGCTCAGGGTCATGTTTAAAACCCAGTTTGTGTCACACTGTCCCTTTAGCTGAGAGAAGCCATGGCATGCAGGCAGCTGTCTGAGGACACTTTAGGGTATTGATCCTTGAGAAATATAATCTTTAAAGTGCTTTTAGTGCTCCTGTGAGCCAGTACAAGGCCATACACACTGGGCTGATTACAGCTGTAAAGGGTTAACAGCCAGATGAGAAAAGGTGAACTCCTTAAAGCCCTGCTATGTTCTCCCAAAGGCAATGACCTCACTGCTCTAACCAAGAGCAGCTGCACTCAGAAGCACTCACAAATTTGTATGGGGCTTGCTTAGATAAGCAAAATTGCTGAGCTGTTTAACAATTGATTTAGCTGTTGTTATCCAAATCAAGCCTACCTGATAAGGCAGTGGAACTGAAAACTTCAAAGCTACTTAGGGCTTTTTGCCTTCAGGCACTGATAAACTGTTGCAATGGCAGTTTAATGTTCTATGTTAATTATTCAAACAAATTCCAGTCACACACACTGCTTTGTAGCAAATGCAGCTAAAAAAATATTAAATCTTTCTATTCTACTGTAAAGCCACTATTGAGGCTGCAAACTCTTCCCAGGAAGAAATGATGTCTCAAAGGTTCTTTCTTGCTTTTCCTGTGAGGTTTGTGTAGCATTCTGCAGTCTTCTCCACCCTATGGAAGCAGCATGGGAACCTCCTGCTGAAAGGAGAATTTCAGTGCCTTTCCAAAGTCTCCATGGTGTCTTTCCTGGCCCAGCTCAGGTCATGGGCAGCCTCAGCCCTCGTGGGGCCATGGAACCAAGGATGGCACACCAGGACAAACCCACACAGGCTGGGCCTGGCAGTGGGTGAGAGGGCTCCACCAAAGAGCTGTTTGGTCTGGCCTGTGAGTGAACAAGGCTGGGAAATTCCTACAGTGCCTGAATAAAGAGGAAGAACATTCAGGGAGGCACAGTCCAAGGATCAGCAGCCTTTCCTCAGACTGAGGGGGTCATTTCAGGAGGAAAAGTATTTCCTTTTCACAGCTCAGGGTTGCTGATAAGGGTGTTGGAAATGGGCTGTTTCAGGATAAGCCAGCAGCCTTCAGTCTTGTGCTTGATGAGGGGCAGTGAAGTTGGCATTTCCTTCCTCAGGGCCAGATCCCAAGAGCAATCAGCATGGATTCAGCACCTCCAATAGGAATGTGCTGCCCATCTAAAGAGGGATGGCTGGCAGAAGAAGCCAGTGGTGGATTTATCTCCTCAGCTGCACAGAACCAGTGCTGGTCTGGAGATGGGTTTTGCAGCTTGTTTACTATGCAACAAATTTTCTAAAAATATCCTTTTGGAACTAACACTCTGTTTTGAACTCTAATGAAGCACTACAAAAATTAAAACAAGATGCTAACTTATCAGAGCATCCAAGTTTTACCAAAACAAGAAAAAAAATAGTTGGAAACTAGAAAGAGATGCATTCCTACGCAACATTCCTGTTTTAATGAAACTAGATCTTAGGGAAAAAAAAGTCTGAGAGAATACATTTCAAGCAGCTCTACAGGCATGCAGTTAAAGCAAGCCTCAAATGATACTGAGGCAGGGACTGGCATTCACAGGCAGGAACAGTGATACTTAATCCCAGGATATCCTCTTCACCTGCCTCGGCACAATTAATTTTTGGCACACAAAACGAAACAGATTAGGGCATTCAAATCAAAGGTTCCTTTTAGCCCAATCAAACAGTTCCCTGAGTCAGCTGGCCTGAAGGTGACATAGTTTTAGAGCGGGTAGGCATGATTTAAGGTAGGATTAGTACTTAGTAAGTGCAAGAGATCCAAAATCTGACCAACGATATTTTCCCACTTCTTCTTCACACTCCTGAAGAAATCAGGTGACTGAACCAGCTACTGACACAGTGGGGAAGTCTCAGCAGAAAGCAGCAATACTCAGTTTGGAAAAAGACACCCCCTCTCTCCAGATCTGTATGGGTGAGGAGCCTGACCATTTCCTGATGGCTTAGGAATGAGCTTCACCTCTTGGAAAAGAGAGAATTTGCTGCTGTGGCTCAATCTGGAAAAAATGCACACCTTGGGAATGAGATGTCCTCTGAACTGAGGGGTGTCACAGGGCAATGTTTTACTCCAAATAGCATCTGCCCAGCAGCACAGCAGAGGATCCAAGGACTGTCAGTGTCCCTGCTAGACAGGCACATGGAACCTGGTACATACAGACATCACCCAGCTGCCAGCCACTAACACAGCCAGCCAGTCTCTCCAGTCAGCTGGGGAGGTCACTGGAAAGGTATCCAGCTGTGCCACAGCACTAAAATAAAGTCCTTACTATGAATGATCCTCCACAGGAACCAGAGCTCACATTGGTATAGACAGACCAAAGAAATCCAGTGCTTAGAGGTGAAATGAGAATTAAGGTGGCAGGTCTCATTTTTTGCCAGTTTCTAGAAAACAGATGGCCAAGAGTGTCACAGAATCAAAGAATGGTTTGGGTTAGAAGAGATCTTAAAGATCATCCAGTCCCACTCACTGCCATGGGCAGAGACACCTTCCTCTAAAATCAGCCTGCTCCAAGCCCCATTCAGCTTGGCCTGGAACACTTCCAGGGATGGGGCAACCACAGCTTCTCTGGGCAATCTGTGCCAGGGCCTCACAGGAATGGCCCCTACAGTGTCCCACTATGACTGGCTGTTAGCTCTGGAGAAGAATAGGAACACAAGAAGTGCTGGTGGGTCAGGATTGAATTATTATGTCTCAGCTATGCAGGAAGCTGAGAATGAGAATAATTGATATTTTTGAGGATGTGACAACGAGGCAGTAACAGTTATATAAGTCTAGCACAGGTGTAGGTAGGACAGAGGTGCCCACAGCATTGTGAAAGAGAATCTCACACAGCGTTTTTCCGTGTAAAGCTGCAGAGAGCACATTCCCACTCTCATTAACTGGGATAACTGGGATATAACTGGTCTGGACAAGGAGAAACAAGTTCAGTGAGACAGCACTTCTCACCCAGCCTCCTCTCCTTTTCAGCCACGTCACCAAGGTCTTGCGGACGAACTCTCCCAGGCAGTCGACGATGGTGTGGACCATGGCCGGCTGCGCGTGCCGCACGCAGTCCACGGCCAGCCCCGCTGCCACGGCGTACAGGGACACCACCTTGCCCCACGTGATGCCTGTGGAAAGAAAAAAGGCACTCATATTTACACACACACTCAGTTCAGTCTTAATTAATCAAAGGAAATGGCTCTGCTTCATTACATGTGCCCATGCTGCCTGTGTGAAGGCAGCGCTCTGTGTGCTCTCCGCATGGGGGAGAGAAGTAGTAGAGGACCAGAATTAGGGGAAACTCTCTAGAGAAGCAGAATGAAATAATCTGACCTTGGTGTGGTTTGATTGCCTCTCAGCACTGGCTGCACAGCTTTGGAAAAAAAGCAGCCCAAAGGCACCATCAGGATAGAGGAGATGTGCACCACAATTGTATTGCCACTGGTGCTGCATAGGAGGTGATAGAATTAAAATAGTTTGAACAACTTGGGGTTTTTGTCTTCAACATAAAGCTTAACCACCCTGAGACAAAGCATTCCTGGTTTTTTTCTAATCACTGTTCCAATGTGACGCTCAAAGTATACAAGATAAGTTCTATAATGGCACAAAAGCAATAAAGGGAGGCAAAGTTACAGGGCCAAGATGGTTCACAGAATCATAGCTGGAATAGAGGAGTCATAGGATCCTGAGCTGGATGGACCCAAAAGGACCATTGGGACCAGTTCCCAGCCCTGTATAGGACATCCCAACAATCCCAGCCTGTGCCTGAGAACGTTGTCCAAAGGCTTCTGGAGCTCTGGCAGCCGTGAGACTGTGACAGTCCCTGGTGTGCCTGACCACCCTCTGGGGAA